>BMAV01021268.1:135451-150357 GCA_019973955.1 Trichonephila inaurata madagascariensis | reverse complement strand
TATAATAGCAGCATTTTTCACAAAAGGAGAATATTTTGAAAATGGGTCATTCTATGTTCATTTTTTGTCAAAATATTGTACTTAAATAATTTTTTATTGTAATACTATTCTTAAAACAGTGTTAGATACATTTTGTCTAATCTTAGTGACACTAAATACCATATTATTCTTTTATATGCTTTTTCACGTTTCCGAACGTAGTCGGATACCTTACTCTCAAATGGAAGATTAAATAACTATCCCATTCAATGCAAAAAAAAACGAAATCATCGAAATTTTTTAAATAGAATCCATACACTTAATCTTCGAGAGGAAAAACTTACTTTTAATAAATGAAGAGATAAAATTTTTTTCTTTTAAAGTTAAAGCATGTGAGTAGTGAAATTTTTAAGCGAATACAAAAATTATTGAAACTTATAACTTGATGAAATATGTTTTCGAAATTAAGAAATGAAATAATGAATCCTTCATTTCAGATATATATTAAACAAAACTGCATTTCAATTTTTCTAAAATTGAGAAATATGCAGAGAAAAAAAATAAAAGAACTAAGAACAAAAAGTTAGAAAAAAGGAAGCATTTGTCATGATAAACAGAACAAGGTATTTTGAGTAGGAATATATTTGAAAATAATTAATAAAAATCCTTAATTTTGAATATTTTATGTTATTTAAAAATAAATGAGCTTACTTTTCATTTCTGACAGCAACAATTATTTTCACTTTAATGAAGTATATATATATATATATATTAAGCAAAAAATATTCAAATCTGATAGATTAAGACATAAGTTTATAAAATATTCAGATCCATTATACCTTCAGTGATCATTTGATTAAAGAGATGGCACACATAACATCCCAGTTGTGATAAATAATTACATTCTTGCAAAAATTTGAAAACTAAATCAGTACAGCTACGCAATGTGATTACACAATTTTTAAAAATCTAGCACTGAATAGAGCAACATAAAATAGTTCATGACTGATATACAGAAAAATAAAGAACGCAACTGAGGTATTTTAAAAGATAATCACAAAGTATTTTTAGTTAAGACAACTTTAATATCAAATAAAGGTAAGGTGAAGAATCTTAATCTTTTCCTTTTTAGATAATTTATCTTTAATATTAGGATATTTTTGTTAATTTTAAATATTAGGCTCTGTAACGCTGTTATATTTTCCAGACTAGAATGTTGATGTCGCCATGGTATGAACAAACTTGTTGCAGTAGTGTGAACTCGCAACCCACTTCTTTAACCCAGCAGAAAGAGCCCGGATACCAATGATCACGCGCACCTTGCTGTCCAATCCTGGACTATGTTTAAACTAAATTTACTTAATTTGCTCCTCGAAATGTTTGATTGTATTTGTATCGTGTAAACGTCCTTTGTAATTGTGATACTTTATGTTATTAAATGTATTATTTTTACCCTCAGGATTTTGATCATTACTTTTAGGCTTAAGGCATCCGACTAATTGCGACAACTTTTTTTTTAGAAAAAACTGGAAATATGGGAATTTTTTTGTGGTTTTTTTAGATTTATTTATTACATTTTAAGAATATACACAAATTATGAAGAGAAAAAGAAATTATTATTATGAAAATGGGGAAAAAACTGGTAAAAATTTAGAAAAAATTACATAAAAGGGGCCCATTCTGAAAAAAAAGTTAATGAAAAAATTTTCAATTATTTTCATTTTTACAAAAATTAGAGCACTTTGCTTTAGTTATTACATAAATTTGCTTAAAAAAAAGCAGTGATTATGTATATATTTTCACATAAGGGACTCTAAATTTTGTAATAAAACAGAGATTGATAAATCTGAAGGTTAAAACAATTCTACTATTATACAGAACATACACAAAAAAAATTCAGTTCATTATTTTCAAAACTTTTTGGGCAATCACTGTACCCGTTTGAGTATTTAGAAAAAAACATATTTCGAGTAAAACTCATTTCAAGGTATGACATCTTGCTTAAAGTAGTGGTATTTGCCTTTACTAAAACACTTGCAGTTTTTGTTCTAGTGAATGGAAAATAACAAACTTGGTATTTTTATAAAGCTAATAAGATGGCCTATAAAATAAAATCATAAAAAATTGTCAATTTTCGGCACAATTCACAATGTTAGGGTAGTCGGATACTTTAACCCAGTAATGACAAAGTACCGTTACAGCACTGAATTAAAAAAAATCCTTAAAGAATATAACTAAAATTCTATTATAACTAAAATTCGAATGTTTATGTTATTACTAAATATAAGCATCTGAATAAAAAAGTCATCAAGGAAAAATATTATATATATTGGTTTAGGAATGTATGCATTATCTTACAGAGTTTCTATTTATCAATTAATAATTTAGATAGTGGTAAACATGCCAGATATATTTAGCTTATGTTGTGAGATTTTTTGTTTAAAATTCATTGTAAAATACTTGCAGAAAATTTTTTGACTGTCTAACTTTTGATTTGACTAACTATTTGGAAGAAAATTTAAAGTCATAATTGCTAGAAAGAATTTTAAATTAATCTAAATAACGTCAAAATTTTAAAAAAATGAGACTTTAATGAGTTTAGTGAAGATTCACTAACAGAATTACTACAAGTTTCATGAAAAAATAAGATGAATCTTCCAAAACGAAATTATATTTTCAGAGAAAAAAAAATCTAAGGTTACAATTTCCATGTTTTCAAAAATATAAATGTGATTGTATACGTTTATTTTCTATACATTCATGGCTTTAATTAGATTTGAAGATTTTATTTTAAGCATGAGTTGCGTATGACGCCATTTCATAATGAGGCAGACTTTCTTCCATTTGAGTTTTTTTGCCACAGTAGAATTCTATGAGCTCAGAGAGCAGGTGCATTCGATGTTGAAATAAAGCCATTCGACTTTTCACAATAGCTACATGTTTTTATATGAAGGAATATGTGGATATTAGCTTATTATGATAACAAATTGTTCATTATTGCAAGTTTGACCGACAAAGCTTCATCTTGCACAAGCTTTGAGGTTCTTGCGCTTAAAAAAATGCTTCAAAAACATTTCAAATCAAATATTTTGAGAGAAAATTCTTATGAAATACCAGAATTTTATCTTTACACTGATAAAACGTAGCACAAAGAAAATAATAAAATTAAAAAGCAGTTATAACTTTAATTAAAATTTTAAAGCTAATTAAATTATTGATTAGAAAGGGCCAAGTTCCCCTCCCATTGCCTCATGTAAACTTCCAATTCATAAGCACATTACCATCCATACACTAACTTTCATTTATTACTTTTATCTATAATACAATAGGATTATTTGTTTATATACTACAATGTCACGAATTTATGTTTGTGAGCTTATTTATTAATTTTAAAATTAATGAAAATTATCTTTTATAAATTCAAATATCAAATTCATGACGAATTTTTTTGTAAGAAACTTTATATTATTCCTATGAAACGAACTTTTCCCCCTATTTTGAAAAAAGATAATCATTTGTCTTTAAGCTCAAAATTTTCCATTGTTACATTTTAAAATTGTTAAATCATATTCTTAATAATTTAAAAATAAACATATGGCTTCGATTCTCTCCAGGTATACAGTAAGTTATCCTTGAAAGCCTCAGATTGCTATTCTTCATTTCTCTAATGTAAATATGTATCGCTTTTTCCTTAATTTGTAAAATTTTTAGATTAAAAAGTATTAATCAAAAAAGTATTTCATTTTTAGCTGAACTTACATTTAGAATAAATTAGTTAAATGGCTATACAAATGTACTTACTTGATTGCATTTATCTTTTCTTAGGAAACGTTTGACAGAGATGCCAAGTCCACGTTAACTTAATAATCAAGTGTGTTATGGAAATAATTGTTACAAATGTAATTGAAGGAATGAAGAAAAAGAAAGGGAATTATGAATTGAAAGGGAGTAGGTTTGGAATTAATGAAGTATAGCTAGAGAGTATCACTTAGGGCAGCGGTTCTTAAGCTGTGGTCTGCAGACACCCCGGGGGTCAGCATAGCCATTCTAAGAGGTCTGCGAAAGTCTCATTTAATGTTGAGATTTCCTTCTTTTACAGATTCTGAAAGACGTAATGGAAAGATTGAAAGATATGTCATCCTGGACTAGATCACTAAATTGTCTCCAATGAAAATATTTATTAGAATATGTATTTCGATCAAGCGTATTAATTCAGTTTTTTAATTGTTTACAACTACTATAACTACTAACTACTAATTGTTACTAACTACCAACTTTGTAAACTACTAAAATGTAATATTTTAAAAATATATATAGTAGAAATACATGTACAAAGATTAAGAACTTAATTCACATAGCATGCTAAGTACGATAACAATAGCATCCGTTTCGATTTCCAAATGGAATTGTGCCCCTACTATTTATTTAATTATACCTATATTATTTAAATACTGGAAACTAATGTCTTGTAATATTTTTATATACATATATAATAAGATGTTTACGGTTTTCTTAAATGGGGAAAAAAGTTAAAACTCAGTATATATAGCAGAGGCAGTTATAGGACTATTGAGGAATCTTTAAATCACTCAGCCATATGTTTGGAGTTAAGGAGGGGTGTTCAAAAATTTCGAGGTCCACGATGTCAGGATGATACATAAAGGCTGGTCACGGCGAATCGAAAATTTTTGAACTGCTGGCCTGAGATGAGTCCCCCTTATTAATCAAAGACATTAAACCGTTGCGAGAACGAGGAAAAATATCTCTCGCACGCACGCGCGCTTTAGGGTGGACACACTATTGTTTTTTCTCAAAAATACATTTGAGAAGTGTAGAATTGTATGAAATATTTGGTTGTTAGGAAAGTAATATCTGTTTTCCAAAACAGGTGTCTTAATTGCATTTTTCACAGCCAATTTTACATATTAACCATATTGCCGCTGTATATTTTGACAACTGATATAATAAGGATTACTTGTGAAAAGTTCGATTGATTTTACGCCGTAGTTTTTGGTATCAAATACGGAAAGCGAAAAGAAGCAATTTCGGTAAATTTTGATTTTTTACTATCGAAAAGATAAAAAGGCTGTTCAAGTAAGAGAAAAAAAAATCTTATGTGTATGGAGAAGTTGTGTTGACAGTACGCCAGTGCTGAAACTGGTTTGTTAAATTTTATTCCGGCGATTCTGATGGTGAAGATGCACCACGTTCTGGAGAGGTCCAGTTGAAGTTGATGAAGACTCAATAAAGGGATTAATTGATACAAATTTTGGTGAATAATAACTCGAGAAATCGCTTAGAGATTAAATATATCGAATGCGAGCGTTTATGATGATTTGAAATACCAGGATTTAATGTCAAAGCTCAACATAGGGGTTCTTGATGTTCTTACGAAAATAAATTTGTGACATCACCTTTTTAATCTGTATTTCATACGCCAAGAGAAAGATCCCTTTTTGAAGCGCATCATCACTGGGGTCGAGAAATGGGTCGTCTACAACAATGCTAAATGTTTATGGAGTAAAAAAATGAACTTGTTCAATTCACTACAAAAGCCAGTGTAAAAAAAAAAAAACTGATGGTAATTGTTTGGTGGGATTTCAAAGGAAAAGTTTTTTTCAGCTGATACTGGACAATCCAACGATCAATTCTGAAGAGTACTGCCAACAGCTGGACAAATTGAATAATTTATTTAAACAAAAAATGGTCAGAATTGATCAATAAGGAAAGTAAAATGTTGCACCAAGATAATGCGAGACCTCATATAAGCTTGAAAACTCGCTAAAACCTTTTACAACTTGGATGGGATCTAGGAAACTTTGTGCTCCACTCACTATATTTTTCAGATCTGGCAAAAGTTATTCGTCCAGAATGAACAATATGTAATTCAATGTAATATTTATAAACTGAGAAAATCGTCTTTCATTTTCATAAAAAAAAAAAAAAGTTAATTTCTGAACCCTATATATTATTTTATATTAAAACAACAGAACAGATCAATGACTAGAAAAATAGTGTAACATTTACAATATTTTAATTATTAGGTATCCAGTAAATTAGTGTGATACTAATCACATAAAATAAACATTATCTTAATTGTAATAAACCATGCAAAAATAATAAACATTGACATTTTCTGATCTTCAGCAGCTTTAATCTTCAGAATAATGAAAGCATTAAACATTCCTTTCAACCGAGTAATTTTTCAGTCCATTAACTGACGAGTCGAAGAAAAATAAATGAAAGAAATACCATTAAGAAATTCCTTTTTATATCAATGAGATGCGCTTTACATTTAAAAAACTAATTTCCATTTAATAAACTTTTACAGTGTACTTAATTAAGTGCTTGAAGTATAATTTAAAATGATAACAGAAGACTGTAATTAGAAACTTTTAAATATTTATGTTTAAATTTAGCGAGACGAAAACATAACAAAACCCAGTTGCACATTCATATTTATCTCTCAGCTTAGCTTAATTCATTACTATTTAATGCATTTATTTTGCAAATTGATTAATATATACCTGAAAGTTTGGGTTTGTGAATCTTATAAGTTTTAGGATTAATTTCCAAAGAAAAAAGTATTCATGTCAAATACCATTATCTCCTTCGCATATTTTGACAATATAAGTTTGTATTATAACAAATATAAAAAATGAAAGAATTTTTTAAAATATAACTATTTGCTATAATGCTAGTTAAAAGGGATTTCTAGTTAAGGTCCATTAGAAAGAAAAATTATGGCTCTGTTTATTATAGACATTCGTTGCTACAAAACCTCTAAGACTATATTTAAGCTCATTGATTAAGTATTTTTTACTACAATGAAATCAATTAAAACAAGACTATTTTAATTTAAATAGTTATTTTAGTTAAAAAATTACTTTATTAAAATAATTATCTATTTGCTATACTCTAATGTAAATGGTTTACTACATCAAATTTCCCAATAAATATATATCGTAGTAATTTCTTTTTTATGTAAAAATGACCAAAAAGTAATTTTTGGAGAAGAACGTAAAAAAAGGCTCACAGATTTGAAATACAAAATAATTTTATAAAATTAAAAAAGTTTGCTCAATCTTTATACATTAAAAGGATTCAAAATAAATATATTACATATATTTTATAATTATTTTTGAAGGAGCGTACTTTATAGATAATCCTACTTAGAAAAATTTTTCCTCTATATTTTCTCAATGAAATTATCAAGTTTGCAAAAATGTAAATATTTTCACTAATTCTTTTTGATCAGGGCTTACTTACTTTTTTGCGCATTTATTTTACTATCACGGGTAATCAATTCATTCCTTAAGAGAGAATACTTTATTACAGATTATTCTTTTTTGTCATTTTATATATAGTGTATTTTTGTCAAAATTAAAATTGCATCACACGAATAATCACAGAATCAAAACTTCAAAGATTAAGCAAAAGTTGATTGTCATGCAACAGATCAGTAATTATATATATATAGTTTTAACTGGATACGCCCAGTGGCAGCGTGTCGCTCTTTCGCACCACAGGTCCGGGACTCCATCCTCTGGCTGAGCAAGGTCAACTCAGCCTTTCATCCCTTTAAGTGGGTCGATAAAGGAGTACCAAGCGTGCTTGGTGACTAAACATTGGGGGTTGCGCTTCAGATTGACCACCTGATCGGAACATCTGCTCAGCACCCAATGGTCACGTATACTGAGATGGGCACAGTAAGCCTGGGCCCTCATGGGCCATTGCGCCACTGAGTTTTGTTTAGTTTTAACTGGAGTATTCCATAGAGCTTAAAAATTATTCTTTTCTTACGTTAGAAAAACTTTGTTTTAAAGAGCGAATATTATTACAATTTAAAACTTAAAAAAAAATTTACATGTAAAGTTGTGAAATTTTTCCATATAAAGTAAAATCCGGCGTATAACGCGCAGCTATACTTTCAAGCTTAATATTTTAATCTTTAGGTATATTCGCCGTATAACTCACATCCCCCTTTTTTACGAAGAAATCTGAAATATTTGTATACATTGCTCTTATGTTTTGAAATAATTTATTCGAGGTATTATCCCAGACATTTGAAAAAGTAGTTTTCTTCTAGAACTACAACTCTTTCAGTCCAAAACGCATGTCATTTTTTTCAAATAAAAGTATTTCGATACATCTAGAAGTAAAAAAAAAATTATGATCATCTCTTTTCTTATTTTTAGGGCTATCGTTTGTATACCCGGCGTATAACGCGCACGCTTAAGTTTCGATCTTATTTTTTTGTGTTAAAAGTGCGCGTTATACGCTGGATTTTACGGTATAGAAAATTTCTGATCTTTTCTTTTAATCTAAAAATAGTTCGGATTGATGAGTATCTTTTTTTTTCAATCACAAATTTCAAAAATTCCAGAGTGCTACTGGTGATGGATTTCTTTACTTAGAATTTCAGTCAAGTGACGAGTCCGATATCTGTGAGCTGGACCCTCTCTCTCCGAACTTCTATATCTTGCCTACGAGAGAACTTAAGAGTTTCGATCGATTTAATGTGTAGCAGCTCTTCCTCTCGTCAGGTTTTTAGTGGCACCCGGATAGACAGAAACATCGCCGGGCACGAGACAGCGAATATAGCCACTCAACTATCGTGACTAGAAACAGATTTGAAAGGCTCCTGAAGAATCATAGTTTCTTATGGCGATTTGCTTGACTTTGATGTACGTCACATTGTGAAGCAACACAACGAAAAATGCCGACAGACCTCGTAATTCTGGTCCACGATCAAGTGACGAGGACAACACCTGAGCTGGCATCCTCCTCCTCACTTAACTTCCACACCACTCCCATGGAAAAAAATTAGAGCTTCGTGAGATTTAACGCACATCAGTCTCTCTACATGGTGGGTCTTCATTGGCTTCTGACCCTCAATTCATTACCAGTCAGTTACGCAGCCACCCCTTTTAGGCGATGGATAACAAATCGTTTTAATAATTAGAATTTCATCGCAGAAATACCCACCTCTAAAAATGAGATTCATAAAAGCTTTGAAGAAATTTAATTCTTTTCAAAAAGTTAAATCGCATTAAGGAATGAAAATATATCGTGAATTGATTATTCATAATTGGATGTATATATTAAGTAGAGGCTGAAATATTGTTTTAACATTCAACAAACAAATTCATTGTAATTAATTCTAATCAATTAATTTCAGATTAAATTAAATTTAGTTGTTAGTTTTTATGAAGTGTAAGTAAAAGTCTCAGATTGTAACTAAAAACTTTTACATTTTCCCCATCTATATATTTAAAAATCTCTTTTAGAAAAGGAGGAATGTTAATTAAATACGATGTAGAAGAAAATCAATATTGTTATAGAAGACGTTTACTCACACAGCTTTTTCAATTCCTACTATGAGCTCACACACTCTATTTATTTATCTTCGTGGAATTTTCAATCGTTAATTAAAATACATTTTAAAGCGCTCAATTGAGCTGAAATTTTATATACATGATTATTTAGGATAACAATACAGTAATTGGATTATTATTAATAAAAATTTAATTAATTAAAACTAATTATTTAAAGAATTACAAATACAGCAACTTTGACATTTTTGGCGACTTAGCGATCCTTTTGGCGACTTGTGTCAAAACTTGAAAAGGTTTTTTTTCTCACGTTTTAAAGCATTCAGTTGAGCTGAAGTTTTATATAAACGATTGTTTTGGATGACAATACGATAATTTAATTATAATTAATAAAAATTAATTACCACTTAGTGTTGCGATTCTATCATATGTATATACATATTTATATTAATCGTAGCTATTTAATAAAAAGTAGCTAAAGTAAAATTTTTCTTTGTTGATTTAAGTAGAAATTGACTTAATTTTTTTTTATATTTCTTATTATATTTTTTGTATTATATTTTTATTAAACATTTCTAATAAATTAATGCATGTTTTTACTTTAAACTCATTCATCGTATCTGTAATTAATCGGATCAACCGGATAGGATTTTTAATATAATAAATTTATTTTATGAACATTTTCAAATTCTTCAACTTAGTATTATAAACTACTTTATAGCTATGCAACTTATTACTTACTTCCATGACAACGAAAAGCGCTCCAAAGAACAAGAGAGTTGACCATTCTACTCGGCTTAGGATGCTTTCCAATTCGTCAAAGTCTCCAAGGACTAAAAGGAAAATTGCGCCTAATATGGCGATCCAACCTAAAGCAAATTTATAGAAAACAAAATGATGCCGTAGGATCCTATTTAAATACTTCTATTTACAATTTTCATAAACAAAGTATCCCAGTTAAAAAGAAAATAGCAAATTTCTTTAATATTACTTTATACAGTTATACATTTTAATTTCAAAAATTAACTATAGAAAAAAAATACTCATTTTTAATTAAAAATAAAAGTAAATAATGTATACATTATATAAATTCACAAATTATTTGTTTCTTAAAAAGTAATTAAACACATCATAGGTAATTTATAATTACCATAAATTAACATAAAATCAGCACAGTCGAGCAAAATGATTGCTAGATATACGCATTGAACAACTAAATTCTCGTAAGTAAATATGAATAATTTAATATTGATAAACATATAAAAAGTTTAACAGTATTTTTTTTATGTCAATTCACAGTAAAGGTATTCTAAAATAAATTTAGATTTATCAATATATAAAAGTTAATAACTGTTTAGTAGATGCATTTGCTTACCAATAAAAGAAGCAATGAGAAAGGAAAATATCATTAAAATCTCTTGTAATCAAAAAAAATTATTTTAAGCTTTTTGTATTATTGATATTGAAATACTCAACTGTAAACCAAACATTTTTATTCACTTATAGCATACACCTGAGGTGGGCAACTAGTGACCAGCAAAGAGTTTTTATGCGATCCGCGAAGACAGAAAATCGCTTTGAGCCGAGATTTTTTTCCCGTGAACGATCAAAGATCCTTCGTTTATTTTTAACACGCTTTTATAAGTTTCACTTGTATGTAATGGCATCTTTGAACTCGATTTTTACCCATTTTAAAAGGTCATATTGATCCGAAACTTTGCACACTTGTCAAGGACCGATGACAATACAATAATTTCAGAATTTTAATTCATTGTCCTGACCAGGATCCTAAAAAATAAGGGTTTTATGGACTTCAAGATTTGGCGACTAGTTCATTATATCGTTTCCAGATTTGGCGACTAATTCCAAATTTACCGACTAAAATATTAAGGTGCAACCCTAAAACCACAATTAGGCTTGTGGTTAATACAAATAAAACAAAAAAAAGCGTTCTTTATGTGAAAAAGGGTAGGGTGGGTGCGCAGTTTTTCTGAAAATGGTAATAAAAAAAATTGGATGTGAATAATAATTTATGTTATAACTGCTAAATATATATATTTTTATTTTGATAAAGTATTTTGCTTAGAGGTGATAATACGAATTAACATTACAGCAATACATTTAAAAGGTGATAAATTTGTGTTCTAACTGCTAAATATTAGGTTGGAAAAAGGAAATCCATTATTGTTTCGGTAGATGGCTGTAGTGTCGATATATCGTGAATTATCGATCAAACAGTTTCAAATTTATGCTCGTTGTCAAAGTGACATTTCACACTAAAAAATTTATTTTGTTGTTTTTGTTTGGTCCATTCAGTTGCGAGTTAAAGGGTGTTAAAAATGCAAGTCAATAAAAAGAAAATTCGGTACTTTTTACAGTTTTTTTTTAATAAAGGCGAAAATGCAAGGCAGATGGCTGAAATTGTAAATGGTGTTTATGGTGTCGATACTGTAACAGCTAATTACGTGCAAGTTTGGTTTCGCCGATTCTATTCAGGCATTTTTGATGTTAAAGTTGCCCCGCGCCCGTCATAAAAAATGTCGATAAAATCACAAAAATAATCGAAGTGGACTGGCATGTTAGTAGTCGTAGCATCACCCAAGAGCTAAATATCGAACATAAAACAGTTTTAAGCCATTAGAGCAAAGTTGGATTCAAAAAGAAGCTCGATGTTTGGGTACCACACCAATTAACACCAAAAAACATGATAGATCGAATTTCCATCTGTGAAGCTCTGGCCAAACGGAATGAAATCGACCCATTTCTTAAATGGATGGTAACTGGAGATGAGAAATGGGTCACATATATATACGACAATATTGTGAGAAAACGATCGTGGTCAAAGCGCGGTGAAGCAGCTCAAACGAGGACTAACATCCAGGAAGGTTCTACTGTGTATCTGGGATGATTGTAAAGGAATAATTTATTATGAGTTGCTTCCATAGGGACAAACACTAAATTCAGATATCTATTGTCAACAACTGAATCGTTTGAAGCTAGTGACTGACCAGAAATGGCCAGAATTGGCCAACAGAAGAGGTGTCGTGTTCCATCAAGACAACTCCACACCACACATGTCTGTAGTGACCAACCAGAAACTCTGGGAGCTTAGTTGGAAAGTTTTAATGCATCCACCATATAGTCCAGACCTGACACCAAACGATTACCACCTTTTTCTTGCATTAAAAAACTTCCAAAGTGATAAGAAATTAGGATCAATAGAAAATTGTGAAAGTCGATTACTAGAGGTTTTCGCCAATAAAGGCCAAGACTTCTATGAAAGAGGCAATATGAAGCTACCTTTAAAATGGCAACAAATTATACAACAAAACGGTACATATTTGACCAAAATCAGACAATCCGAAAGATGTTAAATAAAGTTTTGAATTTCATGCAAAAATAATGGATTTCTTTTTCCCCAAACTAATATTTTTTTTATTTTGATAAAGGAAGATGATTAAAAGTGATGAGACGAATTAACAAAAAATAGCAATACGTTTAAAAGGTGATAATACAATTGACATTTAATATATATTTCTTCTTTACACACTTCTATTAGTTAGACACAGGTCTAACTAATAGAAGTGTGTAATCTATAGAGATGATGATGATTGTGGGTTTTTTTGGCGCAAGTGCCGATTTCGGCTATACTGCGCCAAACATTTGTTGTCTGTGATCTGGACGTGAAAAGAAGAAAAGGAAGAATGGGATGACAAGAAAGAAGGTCGAAAATAGAGAAGGATCACTAGGATACCCCGGGTTCGTGAAACTCGTGTTTACCAAAAGACAGTAAATCCCTTGAGGAAAGGAAAAGTTCACTAGGGTACCTCGGGATTGTGACACCCGTACTCACCTAAAGAAGGTGAGCCCCCTGAGGGGTGTATCTATAGAGACGGAATCTTTGAAATATAACCATATGGGTCTTATCCGAGGCCATGTAAACGGCGAAAATAACCACCCTTCAGACCCATTCATTAATATCCATTGAAGAGCAAGATTAATTTCATCACACACACACAGCCACGTAATTCCGGCTCCAAATATCAAACTCAAGGATAAATTCAACAAAGAATAAATGATAGTTTTAAAAACTAAACAAACAGGCTTTTATTGTAGACCGAACTGAAAAATGAAAAATAAAAAAATTATAGTTAAAAAAAAAACACGCTTTTATAGTGAATCGAACTAAAAAGTAAAAAGATAATTCTTAGATAATCTAAGAATAAAATAATTGTTGGGGTGAAGCGAGTGAACTATTTTTTCTGGCGGAAGGATAACTGTGTGACCCGCCCACACGAGTTTTTCCCGCCTCAATCCCACGCATTCCTTCTACGGCAGTGTTTCTCAAACTGTGGGGCGTGCCCCCCTGGGGGGCGCGATAAACCTGCGAGGGGGGCGCGAGCATATCGAAAATAAAAGATTAAAAAAAATTATTTACTGGAATGAAGTAAAAAAAAAATACTTTCTGACATAATAAAAAACACATTTACACTGATATAATTTATATATATCATCTGCGATATTACGTCATAAAAAATAAAAGCTTCTACTTCAAAACCTCATTATTTATCTTTGAGATACTATAACCAAATAAAAAACATTTTATTTGATTTGCGGTAATCCCATGATGAGAGATTTTTTTATTACGTGTTCTTTTCAAATTTAAAATACTACTCTTTCAGAGAAAAAACAAAACCCAGACCCATAATCAAAAAAATTTTAAGGAGATAAAAATTTCATCACTGTTATATTATTGAAATATTGTACATTAGCTGTAGGCAGAGAGCAGAATGTATTTGCTGCGGTTTGACCTTCGAACTTACTTGTACGGTTAGTTACGTCCCTGCTCTCTTATGTATTTGTTTTTTCATTTGGGATATTGTAAATAAGCTATTTCTGCTGCCTTTTTTTCCTTGTAAAATATGTTTATGATTTCTGGAAAAGCATAGAGAGCACTTTGAAGGATTACTTGGCCAAGATTTATTTTTGAGTATTCCCAAACATATAAAGCATAATGAAAAACGTTTTACACAATTTTTTTAGAGCACCCATATTGTATTAAATACACTTTTAATCCGGGAGCGGTCACGCCGAGCACTGAGCGCACGAAATCGGTAATTCTGTGACAAAACTGTTTAATTGTTACCAATGGCCCTGACACTATCCTCCTGTTTGACAGTTTTAACGTGAACTTAAATATATTTGTCCCATATCTCCCTCTTTTTTGGGAGTGACAAACATTTTTTTACAATCTTAAGGTACTTGTTTTGACTGAGTTCCCGGTGCGATCACTTTTTTTCCAAAATATTTTTTGTGTTCATGCTACATCCCCCACCCTATGAATAACTTAGTGACTTCGACTGCCTTGTTGTACGACTTATTGTGGTTTGGTAAATGAGCAGGTAAATGTTTGGTAAATGATCAGAATATATATTTAAAAAAAAAAATGGGCATCTTTGATCTCTATTGAAAGATGTTAAAACTGATAAAAAAAAAAGGGATGAACCTGCTGAAATAATGCATATTAAAGTAAATTTGAGAAAAGCGATGAACATGAAACGAAAGAAAAATTTTCAAATGCTACCAAAAGAA
>BMAV01021268.1:34523-134217 GCA_019973955.1 Trichonephila inaurata madagascariensis | reverse complement strand
GTGATTAAAAAGGGGGGCGCCAGTGCTGAAAGTTTGAGAAGCACTGTTCTACGGGGTTCACTAGCTGACGGTCGCTGTGTGCTTTTGGTCAGACTTGCTGTGTGCTGTTTCCGTGATCGTTATTTTCGTATTTGTATATAAATAAATGTGCTGTCCCGAGATACCTGAGTGGAAGTAATTTCACAAAAGAACAACAATTATTAACGACAAAATTAATGTCATTAAAAGCGTTGTGTGTGTTTTGTGTACTCTATTTTTACACTAACTCAGCATTTCGGAATAGAACTAGTAAGGAATTATAACAATTAATACAGAGGCCCCCCTCCACGCTTTTACCCCAAGGACATTAATTTTCTCTTTAATCATTTTATTCTTAGATTAAGAATTTTTTTTACTTTTTAGTTCGATTCACTGTAAAAGCGTTTGTTTTCAATTTTTTTAAAAGTATAATTTATTCACTATTAGGAAAACAAGTACTTGAAAGCGTTTCTACTAAGAGATCATGTACAGAGTTTGAAAGACAAGGTCATAAGAAGATTTTAGGATTTTAAAGAAATTGGACCAAAATTCACTTTGCTCTCTTATCCCATTACTTGATGATATTGATACGGCACCTGAGAAGCTACAGCTTGAATTTATTGACTTGAAGTCGATCACAGTGTGAAGGAAATATTGATAATACTTCTATTTGTACAAATATTTTCTTTGGTACAGGAGATCATATTACGTTGTTTACACTTTCATTGGGATGTTGTGTACCTCCATGTAAACACTTTTTTAGCAATTCTGGATTAAATGTTTTGATTTCCATCATTCATTCAACTTTTAAGCACAAAAAGAAAAAAAAACAACAACTTTATTTACTTTTTTCGCCATTTAAATGGGCGGGATCCAGTTTTAATGATTATTTAAAAATATGTTTTAAGGGCTTCTAATTACCCTAGAGGTTAAAGTAAGGTATTTTTAGAAAGGTTAAAATCTATACAATTTGAAAATGTAAAATTCTGAAAATTGTCATATTAAGAAGATTTTAGGTTTCCAACACGCCCTAAGGGCTGTTATGATAATTAAAACAAGCAATTTCCCTCCTGATTTAAAAACAAAATTGTAGGAAAGTGCGATAAAGTACGCTTGTCTCTTTAAACTGATTCTAAAACTAAATATGCTTGTAGTTGTAGACAATATGAAATTAGGACAATAAATAAATTGAATAAACAAATATTTTATTTACATTTATTATTTTTTATAATGAATGCAGTCATTTTAAAAAGGTGTCGCCTTCTGGTATCCTTCGTTTCCACAATGTGGACAACCTCCAAAACAAGTTGCCCACCTCTGGCTCATACCATAGTTTTCTTTTGAAGGGGTTAATTTACTAATTGGTTATTTTAAAATGTTTTTACTTTAAATATAATTAGTTTATATACAATATTAAAACTTTCATCTATTTTGATTTTATTGATCAGGCTTCCATTCTCCACGCTTATATACACACTCCAAGATTTTTAAAATTATTTATGTCTTATTATTGCTTAAAATGTTAGTTTTTGTTGAACATTTTCTAGGCTTCATTGATATAACAATTCTGTAAATTTCACTAATTACTTACAATAAAAATGAGTCTCAAAGTCTATGCTTTCAACAATCCACATCTCTCTTACTCTCTCATATCTTTATATATAAAAATCTTCTGTGCGTGTGTATGTGACTAAACTCCTCCTAAGCGGCTGGACCGATTGCAATGAAATTTTTTGTGTGGGTTCAAGTGGATTCGGGAATGGTTTAGAATCACAATTCGGTCCGATATCACAAAATTACTTAAAAAGATATTAATTAAAAACATTCAAAACATACAACTCAACATTCACCTGCATTGCTGTAACAACGTTATTTTTTTAAAAAAAACATAAGTTGGCGTCGAAAATCTATTTTCAGCCAAACTAGCCAAACCGGGTCTTTATTGTTACAAAAATGCAGACGAATAATGCTTTTTAGCATTTTTAATTAATATCTTTTCAAATAATCTTTATATGTATAAAAATCTTCTGTGCGTGTGTATGTGACTGAACTCCTAAATGGCTGGACCGATTTTGATGACATTTTTTGTGTGGGTTCAAGTGGATTCGAGAATGGTTTAGATTCACAATTCGGTCCAATATCACAATTAGTTAAAAAGATATTAATTAAAAACATTAAAATGTATAATTAATTTACTCCTGTGGGCTGTTTATTCTGCTAATGCGCAGCAAGCAAAAAACAAAACAAAAAAAGAAGAGGGGAGAATCTTCCGATATTTTAGCCGTTTTTAAAATTGCAATCTAATTTTTCTAACAATATCAGACAAAAAATAATTACAGAATCAGAAAGATTATTCATTTCACCATATGATACGGCATATATCTTTATATATATAATTCTTCTGTGCGTGTGTATGTGACTGAACTCCTCCTAAGTGGCTTGACGGATTTAGATGATATTTTTTGTGTGGGTTCAAGTGGATTTGAGAATGATTTAGATTCACAGTTCGGTCCGATATCACAATTAGTTGAAAATGTGTCAAAATTATGTAAGAGCGCGCGATTGTTCATAAAAAAATCATGGATTCTTGAGGTCACTATTTTGAGTGGCAAACTTCAAAGTGAAGTTGTACTACTACCACAGATCCCAATGATTCTTTCAGACTCACCTATCCATTCAAACGTTTGCAATTTCCAATTCGCTTGGCATTTGCAATGACCATTAATAAGTCACAAGCTCAAGCAATACAATTTGTGGCTTAGATTTTGAAAACCCTTGCGTTTCTCACGGTCAAGTATATGTTGCATGCCCGAGGTTTGGCAAACCATCACATTTGTGTGTTTATACCTCTCAAGAATTAACAAAAAACATTGTACATTCAATGGCACTACGATAAATTTATTTTTTGTGCATTAAAAAAAATATACCTGTTATGAAAATAGCTCGAGTTTTATCTTTTTTTACCCTTTAATTAAAACAAGTTTAAGTTTCTATTCAGAATAGCTTCTATATATTCAACTTGGTTCATAGTAAATACATACTCACACGCAATCGATAGGTCAAATTGTGGTAACGGTACATGTGATTATGTCAGGTATTGTAATAACTTTCTTTGTAAAAAAATTCATCAAAACGGTCCAGATTGTTACAACTTATTCAAAAAGTTTTTAATTTTCGGATTTAAGACATGTGTACAGGACAACGTCTGTCGGGACCGCTAGTATATATATATATATATATATATATATATATATATATATTACACCCATGCAAAAAGTACCTATACTCCGTTTCACCTTAAGTTGGCAGCGCTGGGAAGGGTACGCTGACCAAATCACACACACAGCCGCTACAGGGTTACTCTTGGAGAAGAGTGTGACTATAACAAATAAAATTCTCCCTATTTGGCGAGCAAAAAAATTACTCTTGAAAAATTTGTTCATTAAAATTGTATGAGTTTTTTTTTTTGATAATAGTATAAGCCCCTTTTTTAATCGAAATATTTAAGAGTTTATGTTTCAATATGCTTAAAAATTTTGATTAATTAACTAGCAAAACTTTTCTCGAATAAAATATCAATAGTTCCCAACATGTTGATTGCATTTTTTTTTAAATGAAAAAATACGGTTAAATTGTAATTCACATGCTATCATTACAATGATTTTTTTCAGTGACTTATGCCATTTTCAAAATAAACGGCTCATATCTTTAGTTTCATAATTTCATTTATTACATCTGTTTATAAAATAAAAATTTCTATCTTGTTTATAAATAATTAATCATCTTTTTTCCATTATTACTGTTTTAAATCAGTTTGTAATTATTATTCACATTACATGTAAATGCCGTTTATGTACGTTAGCTTAAAATATACAGAATTACATAATAGAATTTAAAGATTAATTTCAAAAATTTATCAATATTAAAACTTATAATCTTTTATAAAATTTATAGTTTATCTGGAAAAAGTATCTCGATGTGCATACTTCAAAAATTATGTTACTAACATTATATGCAAAGTTTATATATTTAGCTCTATAAGTATAACTTTTAAAGAAAAAAAATGATTTATTATAATAATTTAATACAAAAATTATATATTTTGATATTTAGAACTGTTTTTGTAGTAAAAAAAATGTTTAAAATTTCAAAAAACAACAAGAATTAAGATAGTCGCATGAGATGTAAAAATATTATGTAAGAACGAAGCTAAATCGCAAAGCGAATGGCGTTGATTTGGCGCGAATATTTCGGAAGAATGTAATCTTGAAAACCAGTTTTTTCAGCCAAATATTGTTGTTGTCAGCCAAAAGTCAAGTAGTTGTTTTCTACTGTATTCACACATTCACAGGTATTAAAGAATAAATGCTTTTAAGATGTGATTAACTTAAAATATATATTTAAACCTACAATTTCTATAATACATGATACTTTTTAATACTTTTCTGTGCATTTGCATTGATTTAAATTCCAGAAAATGTTGGAACTGCTTTTTCAAGCGGATTGTTACATTCCCTACCTTTCCCAACTTGAGGTGAAACAGAGTATAGACATCTAACAGACATATTGGTGTAAATGTGGTTTTATAGTAAATTGGACTAAAAATGTATTGATACGATTTTGATCGATGTATACAGTCAAGAAGCAGACAGTGCATGTATTTCAGAGGAAAACAGGTTAAATAAAAATCTCTGAATTTCATAAAAACTTGCAAGCGAAGGAAAAATTACAATAGTTTCATATAAACTTTAAATTTTACATTTTAATAAACTACTAAGTATTTGAGCTCTTTCCGTTGAGAATATATATTTAACATACCAATACTGAGATTCAATTCAGGAATACTCTCCAAGAAAAAGAATATGATGACGATTCCTATGATAATTCCAGATTTCAGCAGAAGAGTAGTATTCTTTAGTTTAAACTGAAAAAATGAAATACATTAAACATTTGTAGTTTCTAAAATATTTTAAGTCATTGTCAACTCGTAAATGACGGTTCTTTGGATCACTATAAGTAAATATCTTTGCTCTCTTCGAACTATTTTTTAAAAATCAGAAATCAAACATTTTAGAACTCTTTTCGGTGGTTTTTAGTTAAAGCTGCAATATAGATAATAGACTGTATTTGAAGATTATGTAATTTATGAACTATTATTTTTATCCAGGTACTTAGTTTTGCTATTTACAGATTATAAAGTCTTATTTGACAGTACAATAAGCAATTATGATATTTTATTTCATTCAATAAGATTTGGTGAATCGAAACTTGCAAAGAGACAGTGATCTTATCTTAGTATAATATAATCCCAAATAGAAGATTTTTATTAAAAAAGTATATAACATATAAATTTTAAATGAGAAACATAGTTGTAAGTATTTTTAAAATATCTTCATTTCACTTTTGGGAATGTTGATAAAATGAAAAACTAAGCTGCATTCATTTCAATATTATTACTACCGGGTATGTTTTATTTATTGGTTTTACAAAAAACTTGACAAATAAAAGTTTTTTAAAAATTTAAATGCCTACCAAGAATAAAATTTAAGTTTATGAAAATAGTACTCATAGGAAGCAGTTTAAATAATTTATCCACAAATTTTAATGCTTTTTCTAACAAATATTCACAAACTAATTGAAACAAAAATATTCTTGCTAAATAAATCACTCTCCCCCTAAGGGATATATATAATATAATGATTACTAACGTCAGTAAAAAAAAATGGCTAGTTCCAACTTTGATATAGTTAAAATTTTGGTTTTCAGTTAATACACGTCTTATGAATATCAATCGCTAGTTAATTCTGTATAAAGAAATGCATTAAGATGTGTATTTGCATTTAATTTGAAGTTTTAATGATTTTCACAATTATTGTTGAAGGAATAAGAAAAGGAAACGTTAAAAATTAAGCAATTTTTGAAAAGGGAAAATTTTACTGAATGCAATTTTGTCAAAGAAAACAAATGAATACTTTATTATATTATTTAAAAAAAATGTAAGCTTTTAACCCTCTGAAATATGATTACGTCTTAAGTTGCGTATAACTTAAGTAGACTTACGAATTACTAACATTTCGCAAAATAAGAATGTAATCACCTGGTCTCTTTCACAAGAATGATGAGATCTACGTTTTTTTCTCAATCTTGGATAGTTTTCAGTCTCAAAATACAACTCTTAAGGTGAGCAGCTACTTTTTATTATTTTTTTTTATTTTGAAAAAATGTTATGAATTAATTTTAGGAGAATTTTAATGCAGTAAAATCTGAATTTTTAATAATGAAACTACACCCAACTCTTTTTTACAAGGTCTTTTCTTACACGATTTTGAAAGGACACGGTTCACCAATATGCAATTTCAAACGAATTTTTCGTTCTAGCATGAATGCCTCCCCTCCCAATTATTTCCCCCTGGATTTGCAGGAAATACCGAATTTAATAATTACTTTTCTCTTTATTTTGTTGTGCTTCAACTTGAACACAACATTTGGTTCCTCAGCGTAATTGTATTTCGTGTTAAAGTGTTCAGGCTGTAGGATGCAATAAATAATTTCAATAACTCTAAAAGGTAATGTTCATATTAAAGTTATTTTTAACTCGATGGGGGGAATTTTCAATATAATTCGTGTTAATGGCGATTCTTTCTGTTAAAAGCCGTTAATAACGAACAAAATTCTTCATTTGAATGAACGCTGACAGTTGTGATAGACCTTTCTGACGCATCTACTGATGATAGCATTTTTGATCAATATAGATTATATTTTTGACAGTAAATGTGCACTCTTGTTATCAGGTAGCGGTGAATAGTTGTTTGCTAGTAGTTTTTTAATCTTAATTTCAATATGAATTGTTGTATGTTGCATGTACTTATAGACTAACTTTTCACTGTACACTAATTAACTTTTTTTATAATATAAATGAGTTATTTTGGATGTGTAACATCTTTTCTCTCGGTTGCTGGATATTAGTGGGAGTAATTTCATGAAAAGAGACGGAAATGTGTTACAGGAAACCGAGGAAGTGCACGCTATTTCATTTGACCAATGAGCGCACGTGGTGGCGTCGATCGACGTGGCCTGTCCCCCCTTCATAGTTTTTCACTAATGATGGCCTGCTTTGGACAGGGAAGGGCTTACACACTAAAATATCAATTACCATGTTATCCTATAGTGCCATTTTTTGATAATATGGGGGATCGATAGTACTACC
This sequence comes from Trichonephila inaurata madagascariensis, assembly GCA_019973955.1. NCBI lineage: Eukaryota > Metazoa > Arthropoda > Arachnida > Araneae > Nephilidae > Trichonephila > Trichonephila inaurata. The sequence continues at coordinate 126,992 of BMAV01021268.1, read as the reverse complement.
TGTTTGGTTGGGAAGTACGAGGACTCGACTCCCTCCCCCAGGTGCCTCCCCCACTGGAAAGCATTTTGCCAATAGCTCGACACCTGAGCCTTTCGGTCCACTCGGACCCGATTCATTCGATCCCTGGGCCTCCATTGTATATTCTCACCAATTTTCTTGCTCATATGGTCATTCCTTGTATTTTATTTCAACGCTTTAAACTTTTCTAAATCTGTAATATCTTGAAATGCATTTGAGTCTCCTGTTTGAGATTTGAACTACAGGTTCCCCTTGGCTAGATCCATCCATTTATCTACTTAGCCTTCTTTTGGTAGGCCTGGGGGGAGGGGTTCCAGCACTATAATATCATGTTCCCATGTTATTTCTATGTTTTGGGTAAAAATTTGCCCCCCTTTGGAATTGAGCTAGGGTCTTGATATTTGGGAGTTCGGCAGTATTACGTCACATCTCGAGATATACGAGAAATCGATCTCCTCGGGTGTTTCCCCCTACTTCTTTTTGTCCAATTTGTTCTATGGTAATGGGCCAGAGGGGGGCTTCGACACTAAAATTGAAAACCCCATGTTAATCCTATGGGGTTCGAAGGTTTGGTGATGGCACGAACTAAGTGAGATGGGATGATGATACTGGGGAATCCCTCTCCCCCCATTTTTGCTTAGTTCGGAGTTATCTGTGTTCTTGACACACCTCCCCCTTCCAACGGGGTTAGTTTCGTTACATTTGCACCTACAGGCCCAGAATCTGCTGTTTGATTTGTCTTTTTTTTCTCTACAAACAGGCTATGCTTCCAGTTGCTGGGTGCCCCACTACTATTTTATTTAACTATTTTGAATTTCTTAAAATCGCAATAACTCTGGGGTACTCGCAATAACTCGGAACATTTACGGTGTGTGCCCATCCATGTGACCTATCTGACTTGGTCCTCGGCTAGCAACTACACCATAGTTATCGTAAGTCTATTGTCTTCACTTTTCCCCGAATTGAACAAGAAAAATTATTTTTGATAAAGAATTTGATTACTCCTTGTGTTAATTAAGTAAAATTTTCATTAAATATAGAATTATTCGATCGAAAATTAATTTTCAATCATACCCGCTTCATTTTTTTCAGGATTTAAGTTGGATATATTTACCACGATAACATGTCAGATGTTACACATCATATGCGACTACTGTAAGGCTCGCTCGTTTTTTTTTTGTTTTACAAATATGTAACATGAATTTCAACATTACTTTTTTGCTCGGATTTTCGGAAAAATATTTAGAGGTTTTTTTTTTATCTTACACCATTTTTTTAAGTTAAGGAACAGCTCAAATTTACCATGCGTCATACGTATTTTTCACACGATTTTCTAAAAAACGTATCTTCACGTAAAAAAAAAAATCGTTTGTAAAAATATTGTTTTGGTTTGTAAAAGGGGTTAATTAAAAATTAAATTTATAATGATTGATCGAGTTAAAGAAAGGCACACCAGACAGGGATTTGTACTGTTAATAAGGATACAGTAAGGAGTTAATTTTCAAGGGTGATTATATAAATTATAAATTAGGAATTAAGTTAATAATTACAAAAGGATTAATACATATCTAGAATTTTTCTTCTAAAGCATTTTTTAAGTAACAACTATACTAATTTTTTTTCAATAGCAATACCTTTTTTATTAGCAATTTCTTGAAATGCATTCACTAACATTTATTCACGTTAAACGCTAAATAAACGAAATTGAAAGAATAATTTCTAAGAAAATGGTAAAATTACTCTTTTAAAAACGAATAAATGTGAATGTCGATTAAAGCGCAATCGTTGAATACTTTTTAAAATTATCAATCTTGAGTAAAAATCCAAAATAAAGAAAAAGGTAATTTATGAAAATAGAAATGAAATTCTTTGAAAGGATGGAAAAATTCGAACTTATAAAATACTAGTCTTTTTATTAAGAATTTTTCAGCTTATAGGAGTATTCTTTTTCTTGAAATACAATCGAAGAATTTTTCCGTCTTATTCGAATTTTATAAAGTTAAAAAAATGAGCTTTTGTGTGTGTTGGAATTGAAGGGAGTGAAAATAATATCAAGAGAACTATACGAGTTTTTGAAATTTGTATTTTTATAAAAGATATGAACTAGGAGCAATAAAAATAGTTGAAATTTATCAAACATATGTTAAACTTAATTTTCTGGTAATAATATTATATTCATCTCTTTTTCTGTATCTATAGTTTAAAGCATTTCATTGAAAGAAAAGTTACAGCTTGCACTGCATTCCTCAGTGGATGGCAGTGGATGGCAGTCTATTTTTGGGCATCTGGACTGATACACAGTCCTCAATCCCATATCTTTAAGAGTCTTTGAAGTGGGGCTTGACTTTCGTGGAATTACACAGTCTGCGATGTAGCATGCAGGCTATTGGCGGCGACGGTGGAATCCGGGAGAAGGGGCTTAAGGTGATCTTCAAGACGTGGAATGTTCATACATGGCTGAGAACTATGTGGGTGCTCTCTCATTGGTTGGAGGTGGAAGTGAGTATAGCCTCTGGCTGGCTGCCCATGGGGATAAGTAAAATTTTAAAAAGTAGAAAGTGGAATACGCTTGTCCTCAAACGTTCTGTTCTGTTTTATATAGTTTAAAGAAAAATGTAAGCCCATGAAAAAGTATTTTAGCAAAACATAGTCCTAATACATAACGAGATCCATATTTAAATTACTTCAGTTATGAAAACAAATGTAGAAAGTACTGTTTTGAGAAAGAGTTCGATTTTATTGCTTCTTTTTACTATCATTCCAGAAGCTGTAAAACTATGCGTTGCTTATTATTCTAAGATATGCATGTTTCCCATATGTAAAAAGGTCATTATATATGTGGCGGAAAAGTTGTTTACATTGGCAGGGTTGTTTATTTGAAACACCACCCTATCGGTCCGCAGCTGTTCCGTGCATGCTGACTGAGAAGAAAGGGTATCCTTATTTGTCGTTATTCCTGTCTTTTTGTTGTTTGTAACCCGTGGAAGAAGGTACTGCTGCGTACCCCCTTCCTAGACAAAATATTTGTTTTGCCGTTGATGGACTTTCTGTGCGATAGAGAAGGATGTTTTTCCTGTCAATTCTGCAATTATTATACATTTCCAGTTGGTTTGAGTGTCTTTGGAATGTTTATCTGTTGACGTTGAGGATCATCTCTTGTTGAGATAGCGGGTCTAGTTGACGCGTGCGAAGTTTGCGTTTGTGTCACTAGTCATGATTTATGGGGGATGTCAGACTCTCCATGGAATGAATGTATAATCAACCAGTAGCTTCAGGCTGTGCTGCCCTCTAGTGCGGAGGGGAATTTAATCCTTTGTGAACTAAGCTCCTGTTTAGGGCAGAGGGATTTAAACTGATCATCTTTGGGTTTGTAGTTCATGCGTTAGACCAGTGGTCTTCAACCCCTGGTCTGTGGACCAAATACTACCGGTCCGCACAAGAAACATTAAATTATTTCCCTTTTATTTACTGTGGTATATTTTTGAGGGGGTTTGGGCTACTTTTTATGAAAATCAATTTATATTCCTTGTTAAATTACTTTATATTCATCTTTGGTGTAGCTATATTTTATTCTGTGAAGTCACGATTAAATACAATTAAATTAAAATTATTAAATCAAACAACCTAAAATACAAATAATCAGCGTCCTTCTCCTCAGCGGCCCGCATAAAATTAACAAACGTTGACCGGTTCGTGGGGATAAAAATGTTGAACACTGCGTTAGATGACTAGAAGAAAGGGGATCACTTTTCGGGCCAGTCGTTAAGGGCTTTTATTCTTGTCTTGGCTTAAGACTTGTGGAAGAAGACACAGCTGTAGAGGATTGTTAGTTTTTTTTTTCTATAAGCTGCTCCTTCAACCGATCGGTTTTTATTTTTTTAATGCATGAATCATGTCTAGTTTAGTGTGAGAAACATTGGTTTATTTATGAAAAAAAAAGGTATTTTAGACCCAGACTATATTTTGTAAATCCGATAAAGAAATGAAGGAAAGATGAGATGAAAGGAGACACCGAGTGAAAGCTTGGACATTCTTGGAGTGCATCATCTGTTATTACCAAAGATAGCAAAAAACATCAGGAAGTAGGCATGATCATTAAGTTTTGGGGTTGATAATCTCAAACGTGTAAAGAGGCTAAGTCCTTAAGGTTTCATTCACTTGAATTCTAAAAGATATTTCAAATATCATTGTCAATGTGGCTCAAATAACAATTGTTATGATCAGAAAATATTGAGATTACTTGGCGTAATTAATAATAGATTTCAAAATTTCAGGACAAGATTGGCTGTAAAAAATTTAGAAAATAAAAAGGGAATACATATAAATCTCCTTTCATGGTTATTAAGAAATTGCAGTTTGGGATAACAAAAGTAAAGAATTAGAAAATAAATAATTTTAATCAGTGTTGCTAATATACATATATGTAATAAAGGCTGTCTTAGGTTAATGTTAAGGAATAGGAACCGAACTCGGTACATTTTTTCAGATATAAAAGTACTCAAACATTTATATAATATTCTGGCTTCCCTATGCTGTAGAGAACCCCTTATTTTATGATATTACTCATTTTAATCCTAGTTGACACATGAGTTTCTTTTTCCCCCCTATACCGTAATGCTAAATGAGTTATCCGTTTGCATGTTAAAATGAAAAATTAATTATTCGTGGAATATTTTGAAATTTTAAAAACACTACATTATAAACAAATGCATGAGTTACAATGGTACAAATTTTCATGAAAATACAGGCAATTTTGTGTCTAAAAATGTGCTCCGCGTGTAGTTTTCGTACATTTGGCGGAAACAGCCTTAAGAATCGGGAAAAAGCATGTGAATTTCAAATATTCAATTATCTCTGGTATTAACAAGAAATATGAAAAAGTTATTAAAAATACCCCTCTAAAATTGGAATGTTTTTTTTTAAATCTATCCCTTTATTATGAAATGTAGTTATTAATAAATTAATAAAGCTTCAGTCTTCTTACTAAAGAGTAAAATTTAATGTTTATTGAAGTCCGAGAATAAAATATTCAAAAGAATTCAGATTTGCGTATTGAAAATACGTAGATTTTGTATAAATCACACAAAAAATATGGAAGCGTTAAACACATGACAGAGTATTATACATCATCTACAGTTATAAGAATTATTTCCTTAACAATTGTTATCTCGAAATGTTCTGTTATCGTGATAGATATTATTTAATTTTTCATTTCTAAAGAAATTTTTAGTCAATATAGAACTATAACGTGATTAGACAAAAACTTTTTTGGTGAAATATATTCGTGTTGAGTATTATTTCAATTTTCAAAGTACATATTTATTTTCGAAAGATAAAAACACAAGCTGATATTTAAATCATCTTTTACCTAGTATATTTTTTATATTATATAAAAAAATTTAGCTTCATGGTTTTACCATTTGATAAATTGTATTTTGTATAAAAAGCAATGTAGTTAACGATATTTATTTTAATTTTAAAACACTTTTTAGTAGACGTAAGACAAATTCACAAGATAATAACGGACGCATGTGATAAGACAAGTCTTAATTTAATCAGCCTCTTAAAAAAATGATATAATTGTAATTTATTTTGACTTATATGTTTAAAAAGTGAATGAATAACATGAATATCTTGGAAATAAATATAATTTGAATTTAAGCTTTTGTTTATTTATCAAGTACATTTGTAGGATCATTTGTAATTTTCTATCGCTTGAATTTAAATATTTGGATTTAATAATGATACTTTTCCTTTGATTAATAATTTCTCAATGTCCTTTTCAAAATGAGGGAGCCATCTCGTTTCAGGGTATGAAGGTTTTAATCATTTTTTTAAAAAGAAAGAGAATGAACTCGAAAAAGAATACGTTTCTTACAACAAAAGAGAAATTCAATGTAAAAGTTGAACCTTTTTATAGGAACATTAGAAGCCAAAAATAAAAAGAAATTGATAAAAATTTAACTTACTGCATTTGTTAACTCTTTTAGACTAGCTCTGTAATCATCTTCGGAAATTCTATGGAAAAGTAGATTGTTACAATTATTAATATTCTATGACAATACTTTTGAAAATAAAATATAATCGAAAGTATGTAAATATATACTTAATAAATAAACATTTATATAAATTTTTTAATATAGTATTGTAAAATTACATGTTTAATATAATTTGTGGGAATTTATTTAATAAAATATATGTATTTATGATTGTAACGAAAGTTTTCCGCTAAAGTCAGTGGGCTGGCCAGAGCACTCTGCTTCCTGAGAATGTTACGCCTTGTTTTTGATTTTTCTGTACCAAACCTCAACAGATTCATATAATACAAAAAAGTTATTTACATGATTCGATGACAATTTAAAACAGAACTAGAAGTAAATGATGGTTTTATTTTGGCAGCATGATACAGTGAAATACGTTAAACGTGAAAACGCTTAAGACTAAACATCGGTTAACACTAAATAATACAGCTGTCCCCGACCAACTACTTCGTAATTTCATGCATTTTTTTTCTCTTCACATGAAATGAAAATCGCTTAACACGAAAAGATTTCCTTTGTGGGAATGAACAAAATACGGAAAACACCAGCCGGAGGGAACTTTCCTACTGTATTATAGGAAAAATTCATTCAGTAGATGACGATACTGTGTGTGCAGCCCCAATTATGGCTGACAGAGACATTTTGGTGTTTTTTCAAAGCTCAAAAAATATCATTGTGCAGATTTCGACGAGGAAAATAAAATGCATAATGCAACTTCTGTTCCCACATCATCCGAAATAAGGAGCATCATGGAAAGTAAGCGCAGTTATGAGTAACAAAATGGACGATATCGAACAATTTGATGAATATGCTGCTATAAAAACCATGAAAAGAAAAATATCAGATTATTTTCCTAAGACTCAATAAATGTTGTTTTTCAAAACATTTGAAAATTGTTTTAAATTTCTTTAAGTGCTTGTGAATGTTTTTGTTTCATTGATTTTTTATTAAATACATACATATATACATATCTACATATATATGTAAATAAATCACACTCCGACAAACTTAATTTTGTTGATATATGGTTTTCTTTATGCAATATCCTTTAACACGAAAACATATTTCACTCGCCTCACTTTCGTGTTAAGCAATGTTCACTGTAGTTCCATTTTAAAAACCTTGTATTTAATGATAAAGGAATTGTTTTATAGATTTTACAACGCAGTACACTATTACATGTCTATTGCTTTCAAAAGCCAAAAATAGTCTTACAAAATATGAGTAAGCACGCCAACACGAATTGTTGCAGCATCGTTTCAACCAGACATATAATTATATTTGTAATTAAATATAATCTTTCAGTACACGAAAACTGTATGTTTAAATAACAAACATTTACAAAACAAGTTTTATAATAGAATGGTGTATTTAATATTTTTCTTGGACCCGATATCAAAATAAATTTACTTTGTTCAGTTATGGATTCCTTGAAGTTTCGTTAAGAAAATATACGATTAATATCTGTAATAATAAAAAGAAATGGTAAACGTCCTTAAAAATATCCATGTTAAAATAAATAAGTTAAAAGTACATGTGCGATATATATATATATGTATTTCTTTCATTCATATAGCGGTAAATATTTATTTACATATCTTTGGAAAATAAAACTGCATGGATAAAAAAAAATATGCACTATTTATGATAATGAAAGGGAAATATAAAAAAATAAATTTCAATCATAATGATCAATAAGTCAGTAATTACTTTAAAATATTTCCTCTTACAGCCTATATAAAGAAACATTCATATCACATACATTTGCTGCAAATTACTATACATTTTACAATGTTTTTTCCCCTGAATATTCTTTAATTCTCATTTAATAATGTACAATTGATCATCTGTTAAGACTGATTTATGAAGGTCACATGCAGGAGGATGTTAGGGTTATATTTACTTGGCACTATAAAGCTGCACGAGGGCTATATGCGATTGGCCTCGTAATTTTGAACCATGGTCAAGTGATGAAGACTACACCTCTCCTAATTTCCACACCAAACGGAGTGTTGCGAATAATAGGGTGCCAGTTGGGGTGTCGATTTCGTCGTCTTCCCTGTTGTGAATTAAAGTAAACTTAGATTCCAACCAAGTTTTATTATTGTAGAGAATAAAATCAGTTGGCAACAACATCGCACCAATACGTGGAGTTTGGAAACGTATTCTTTAAAAAGGCTGTGTTAATCTAAAACTGAGCTCTTCAACGTTACCGGGTGCTGCGGTTTTTGACAGATAGTTTAAATTTTCTACCGAATGTTATGATTTTTGTACAGCTTATTTTCAGTCTAATAACTTATTTGGTAGATCAACTTGATTAAGATTATTGATTTATTGAAGTTTCCAGCATGTTTCAATAAAACCTGGAAAATACCAACCGGGATAAATTATTGAATGACACCCACACACAATAATAGTATCTACTACTATTTTACATCAGGGAGAACGTTTGAGCCTCGACATATTTAACGAGCACGACAAGTCTTCAGTGGCAAAAGGTTCGAATTCCTTACATGCCTGACACGTATCCGTGACCACTAGGCTAATACCTCCATCACATACAGGGGGGGGGGGCACAAATTGAAATTGCGCAAAGCAATTTGGGATACACATACCGTTAAGGCTTGTAATGCGTTAAAATATTAATCTAAATATTTTTTAAATGTATCAAAAAGTAATTGTAAAACATATATCGATATACACTTTAAAGAGATTTAAAAAAATAAAAGGTAGTAAAAAGCAAAATCGATGCCAGATATTAAGTAAGTTGACAGCCCAATACGATGTACGTCCAAGTACAGATGTTTCGATACACACAGATCAGCGTACACTGTTGGATATGGGACCACATGGCAGACATCCCATTCATGGGCCTTTGCTGACCAAGTGTCATTGCCAACTACACCTAGAGTGGGCTCAGAAACATTGAGACTTGACCGTAAATAAGTGAAACATAAGGCGAATTACGATTTCTTATTCATCACATCGATGGTTGTGTCAGCATGCACTGTCTTCCACAGTCGAAGTCAGTAAGACTACCTGAGCATAGTTGTGGATCAGTTGAGTCCTTATGGGGCGTCTGCTTTTCCAAATGGAAATGGGATCTTTCAGCAGGAGAGCATCCCATATCAAAATATCAAAAGGTAAGAATTGTTTTATAAGGGATTGAGAAGCTTAAAGATGATTTCCAATTAATGTCTTGGCCACCTAACTTGGCGGATCTTAATCTAATGGGCCACATTTGGGTTTTCATAGAAAGACACAGCTCAGAGATCAAATATCTTCATGTTAAAATATATATTGAAATTACGAGACCACTGCTTAGACAATTGGTATAACATGTCTCCAGTCATCTAGCAAGAACTTGTGCTATCCAAGCTAAGGCGAGCTGCAATGGTTTTACAGAAAAAAAAGTGGTGTAACGTGTTATTGAGTAAATGTTCATAATTTTTTGGCTCTCTCTGTGTAATACACTAGTAGAGTCTATTTAATATTTTCAGTCTATAAAGGCCTAATCCCTCAAAAGTAGTATTTACTTTATCATTTAATAGCTAAATTAATTCCTTGAATAGGACTCTACCAATTTTGCTCGTGAATTTTTTATTTAAAAAGTCCTGATAGAGGATAACAAAAACATATCTATTGAACTTGCACGTGTACTAAAGTTATTTAATAGATAAAGTTAAATAACCGTTATCGTCAATATATACTTAAGTTACAATAGATCCAACTAATACAAGATCTTTAATTAGAACTTTTGTGGAAAACATACATGCTTGTACACCAAGAGTAAGGTTGGACAACTGGTGTTAAAGCTAACTTGACTTAAAAATTCTCTAAATGTTTGAACAAATTTATCTCTGATTAAATTCGGGTTATTCTGTTTTGTTTGTTGCATACCAAGTCTATTTTGTATAGTTAAATTGAATTCATACAAACCAAAAGAGTGTACAAAACTTCGTACAAGTGAACTGATAAGTGACACGTTTTCCCAGAAGCTAGTGTTGAATGATTATTTAAATTTTCACGTAAAAGCGCAGATGAACAAATATGGCATTGCGTTAAGTTCGGAATATGTGTAGCACAAAACTAGTTTATTCAGATATTTGATAAATATCACGTTCTTTGAAACAAAAGCAGATCGTTAAGGTAGACGATTACGCAAAACAAAATAAGCTCTTATCGAGATTATATATTATCTGCAAAAAGAGGTTAGAAATGGGTTAATGTTGTAGGAATTCTAAATCAGAAAATGTACAATCCATGGTAATTCATGAATTTTACTTTACTAGGCTCAAAATGTGATTTACATTTAGAATAGCTCGCGAGATCAAATTAAAAAAATTTATAGCTGTAAAATTGCGATAAAGATTGAATAAACGTTCAATTTTCTTCCCCCCCCCATCCTTTTACAGCAGAAAGTTAATTGACTAAAGTTGAGCTAATTTTTAAATTTGCATGACAAAGACTAAATTAAATAAGTAATAAGCTTAAACGCCATTTCGTTTTGAAGGCATATAGGAAAAAATTATAATTTTTATTTATCGTTGTTGCTTTTTTTATAAGTAAATATTTTCTTATCTTTGACCGCTTTTCTTGAATAAAGCTTCCATTAAATCATAATCTTATTGAGATATAATTATAATTTATGATAGAGTATAAATATTACTGAAAAACTGTTTAGCATATTGAAAGTTTTTAAAAAGCAAATGTATGTCAACGATATGTAGAAAAATGGAAAGAAAGTGTATTTCCAAAATATTTTTGATTAAATAACGTTGTGAATGATACTCGTAGTTGTAATAAAAGTGAAAACGCATTATTGAATTTTTATGGTACTTTAACATTCAGCAGTCTAATTGTTTTGATAACCATTGAAGGTAAAATGTATTTATTATTATTTAATTATATATAATGCTGTAACAGTATATAAAATATTAATTGTAAAAATTCAAAAAACATACGAGGTTTTATACAGGATAAATTGGATTTTAGTTCTACATTTAGTTTGTTGAAACAACATTACAAAAGTAAATATTATTAAACATAACAAAGTAATTGTTATTTCAAATATTTCGACTTTAGAAAATTGTTCTACAGAAATATAGTTTTTCTTAGATCTCGTTTTATCATCGAGTCTTCAGGAAAGGTTTGTTGGGGATTTGCGTGCTTTCCAACCTACCTCATTTTCAACAGTTTGCATCACACTATAGATTGCAAAACTAATGCTGGCTGTAATGGATTTGTAGAATACAATATTAACACCAGATACTAACAAGTCAAAACTGTTTAAATGGGGATTTTGAATATTAATTAATGTAAACGAATCTTGTCTCGGTATGAAGTTATTTTTCCAGTTCAACGTTCAAAATGGTTTTCCTGTTTCCTGAAAATTCTTCCAGATACACACAGTATATTCACTCCTCATATTTTGTTTATTTTTATAAGTTTTAAGGGTGCGTTCGTTTTGAGCGAACACTTTAGCTCGCATTCCTGTGCTAATATCCATGACAGTAATAATCTTAGATAAAAGTAAAATTTTTTGTTAATGTAGATCCAGCGGGGGGCAAATGAATTTCAACTCTTTTTGATAGAAAAATGCTCCAGAAAATCAGACACTTTTTATCTGCAAAGCTCAGTCACTGATAATAAGATTGCAATACTACGGAGATGCTTTGGGATGCTATTTTTCTATTTTGAGTGATAAAATAAATGATATTTACTCAACTAATTCGTACAATGTTGTATATTGGTAACTACAATACTGGTTTCTTTAGTTTCTTATTACTTTAAAATGTCGTTTAAGAAATCAAAAATATTTCTTCATATTGTATTATTCCATTTCATAAAAATACAATTTTTATGGCTACTTCATCCAACTAAAATAAATATTCAACAATAATAAGCAATAATAATTTAACAATAATTAAACATACTTAGCATCATATAGTTTCTTTCGAAGTAAAGTTTCCAACACAGATATTTTCCTATGCAAAATTGCTCGGACTGTATCTTCATCTCTAGAGTAACCAGATAAAGAGTTAAATGCTTTCTTCCATACTTCAATTTCATGTTTCACCTCTGCAAATTAGGAATATATAAAATGCTAATAAAACTAGTTTTTAATAAAACAACGTAAAATATAATTATTTAATTATTTTTCGTTATTGATTAGAAATAACATGAAAATATTAATGTTTTTTTATGAATTATTTCAAAACTCAAATGATTTTATTATAAATATCCAATATGAAGTATATAAAAGAAAATTCAATTTTTAATCTTTGATTATAATTAATAAAAATTAAGACTGGGAAAATATAATTTTAGATAAAGCTGGAAGACTATTAATCTTTAGGAACTTTTTTTTTTAATCATTTTTTAATACTAAATAATATTTAAATGAAAAATATTTGCCTCAATTTTCTAAGATATTTCCGTTAAGATAATTAGTTAAAAATTAATCCCTATATAACAAAGCTTACAATCATATCTTAAATATGTTTTTAAAATAATTGTTTTCTGAATAGAATTTGATAAACACCAGATACTTCATAAAACATTTTTCCTAGAAAGGCGAATAAAGAAAATATTAATTTAATGAAATGTTTTGAATTCTAAGTCAAGGGCTTAAGATAACGAAATAGAAATTTGAAAACTAATTGTAATTTTTAAGACTTGTTTGTTTAAGAAAGCTTTATTTTGCCTTATTATAAATGTGATACTAATAAAATGTAATGCAAAGTAAAAACTAAAAATTGTTTCTCATGCTCAGATTATGTTTGATTTGTTGTAATTATCATTAAGTATTAATAATAACATTATTCCGTACAATTTAGATTTGTAAAATTTAAATTGAAATATGCAATTTAGAAAAAAAAACATTTAATATAGGCAATGTTATTTCAAATATATTTTTTCTAACGTAAAATCTTGTCTGTAAATGTACTAACTTTTTTTTTCAGTACCTGCTCAAAGTATACTAAATTTTAGTCATTAAAGCATAGCAATAAAATATTGTTTGTAGAACACAAATAAATAGATAAAAAGTTAACCTAATTTATCCCTGGAAATATATTCCTGAAAAAATTCTTAAGTAATGTAAAGAGATCTAGAAATTGAAGCGCTATCCCATTGATTTGTTTCGCGCGTTCAAGAGAAGAACTTCCTATTGTTTCTTTCATTTTTATAATAATTTCACGGTTTTTAATTTTAAGTTATAGGTATTATTTTAAGGCATTTTATTCATATTTACTGAAATAAAAGTTCCTGTTTCAGATAATTTTTAAAAAGCATCGTGATAGAGCTTTCCGAAAGTTTTTATATTCATTGTGTGTGTATATATATCCTATTTTCTCTCTCTCTCTCTCTCTCTCTCTCTCTCTATATATATATATATATATACAATAATTCTGCTCCATTAACTCTAAAAACCCCCAAAACACGCTGCGTTTTCCTAGTTATCGCAGAAAACTATTATTTTTGTGTCATTAATTATTCTTATAATTATCTGGCTATGTAAATAGAATTTATTATTTATGAATACTTTTTATATAAATTTATTAATATGTTCATTTCAAATCGTCTTTGAAACACATCCTTTACTGTTATATCGAAATTTATTATATTAATATTTATTTAGCTTCAGTACGAGATATACACACAAAATAGTTTTTTAAGCATAATTACCAACAACTTCTGGAGGATCAGTGAATCTCAAAGTAGACATGTCTTTGTAAATTAACCTCAGGAAGACGTATGCCCCAGCAAGACACAATACAACTGCAGGAAGCATATGTATTGTAAAATCTCCAAATCCAATGCCCTGTAAAATCGAGCCACGTGTTCTAAAACTGATATTACTAAAAGATACACTGTGTAGTAAGTTTTTGAGACGTGTTAAATTTACCCCTATTATATTAATTATTATGATACCCATTATTCCGTACGACGCATCAGCAGGGAAATGCAGATTACAATTTGCTTTTTCAACAATTTATGTAAGCGTTATTTAGAGATATTTGTGCGCATTCGGATCGCTTGCGGGCATCATTTAGGGTCAGAACTACAAAGGTATCTAACCTTCTTTGAGCCTCTGACTTTCGTTCTTGTTTAAGGGAAGCATTATTGACAAATGCTTTCGCAGTGGGTCGTCTTCTGACGGTCCAAGAATTTCACCTCTAGTGTCGGAATACGAATGCCCCCGTCTGCTCCTATTAATCATTACCTCGGTCTCTATCTATCCCAACGAACTCAGAGCCGAGATCGTGTTTCATTGTTCCGTGCATTACTATTCGAGCTTGCGAGCCACGTGTTTTAAAACTAATATTACTAAAAGATCCACTGTGTAGTAAGTCTGAGTCGTTAAATTTATCCCTATTTTATTAATTATTATTATATCCATTATTCCGAAGAACGCATCAGCAGGGAAATGCCGACCACAATTTGCTTTTTCAACAATTTATGTAAGCTTTATTTAGAGATATTTATTCCTTCAAAAAGGAGCTTTCTTTGAAAACCTATGGGAATAGGACTCTAATTTACCTGACTGAATTCGGAAGTATTCTATGAACATGCTCGAGGAAAAATAATTTATTTTTATATTAGTTCATATTTGTGTTGGCTGACCGTGGTTGTAGCAACCATTACAGAAATTGCAAGTGGTTCAACTATCCCAAAGGCATGCTAAATTAGGGAACAGGTAAAAGAGATTTATTAATCCTGGTTAAAATAAAATTGTAATACATTAATTATATAAAAAATAGTTTATATAAAGTGCCCTTAAAACATTTATCTTTCAAAAAATAGAGCAAAAACTAGAGGATTGAAAATTATAGACTTTAACTTACATTTAAATACAGTTTATAAAAATAATTTTACTTTTAGTGTTTATTTGATTTCGAATAGATGGTGATTTTTCGAAAATAAATTTTTCTGTTAGGATGATTTCGTATTTTTTATGCATTTTTTTTACTTCCTTCCTCTTTCTTATATTTGGACTCAACTTTTTTTAAGCACTAACTATAGTTAAGCTCTAGTAGTGCCTTATTAAAATAAATCCACGAAATCGGTAACAAAAATTCTGCTTGAAATCGTATTTCCACAATAGTAATTCTAGATACCCATAGTTTGCAATAATATTAGTATGCATTGACCTTAAAGCACCCTAATCTGCTTTTAAATATTTTTTTAATAATAATGTAATTTCTGAGCTTATATTTTTCAGCATGAGACTTGAAATAAAATTATTAATATTATCCCATACTTAATATTCTTAACATATTTATATTCCTAACCCTTAATAAATATATAAGAGGAGGGCATGACTAACGAAATCCAGTTCAGGATGAGAATTAGTATTTTAGTAGCATATTTAAAAGATGTCTCTATCCTTAAAAGCAGTAAAACAAATATGTCAACCGATTTCAAGGGGGAGGGGGAAGTCTTCAAATGTTAAAGTACTACGTATATACTATTTTTTTGTGATAATTATAATTCTAGTTCTTGTATCTAAAAATTGATACGATATAAATTTATAAATAAGCAAAATATCAGAAACTCTGTAATGATTTTAATAAAATTTAAATAAAAAATAAACTTTAATTTTAAATAAAAGTGTTTTAAAATAAAATATTAACTCAGTTCTTTAAATTCTACAGTTTTACTGGAAGTATGATTTCATTTATGTTCTGAACATTAATTAGAAATTCTTATAATTTATAAAACCTTTAAAGAACTACTCAAAAGCAGGACTGAAGCCGGACCATCCAGCTGACAAACGAGTTTACTAACTACCCAGCTGTCCCGTCTCAGATAATTAAACAGTATCTAAACTGGCTGCTCTTGAAATCATTTAAGATTATCCCCGTACGTGACTAGTCAGTGCACTTTGATATTTTTATGGATGTATTACATTCTTTAGATGTACTACTACATTTTTTTCCTGATCAGAATATCTAAGTCATGCCCTGCTTTTGTTAGATAATTTCTTTCATATCAAGATCTGTATATTTAATTAATATACAATCTCTTATTATTATCATTTTTAATCATAAAAAATTGTACTTTTTACCTATCAAGTGATCAGTTTTAGAAACAAAACTAAAAGATTAATATATAGTGCTATAAAGCTCCGTACCAATATAGAACTGAAGAATATAAATCTGTACTAATCTTTTAATCACAATGTGTTGTAGTTACTTATCCCACCTGATCGACAATAACAGCAGATCAAGATCTACGAAATTCATCAAGACAAAAGGCTAGATTTTAGTCTGTCGTTAGTCGTACCTTTGAGCACCATACAGGTGACAGTACGATTTGGATCGGTTCTACCCCAATTTTGAGAAAAATATCCTGTGAATAGTCAAGAGCCTCCCACCTTTCTTATTCTTTTAATGACCTTACGGAAGCTTGAGGCTCGACGGCTATTTAGAGTACTGACATAACGCAAAGACACTATATATTAAGGCTGTCTTCTGTTAATGTTAAAGAATAGGACCCGAATGTGGTATCTTTTTTACGGTATAAAATAAATGAAAAATTAATGTATTATGGCTTTACTATCCCTTAAGGAGTACCGTACTTTATCATACTTCACATTTTTAAACGAATTCATCCATTTTTTCTGGTATAAAATGTGTTACGCGTTTTTTCTTCTATACCGTAATGTTAAATGAGCTATCCTTTTGCGTGTTAAAATGAAAAAAGTATTCATGGTAAATTTTGAAATTTTAGGAACACTAATTAACAGATTTGAGTTATTACGTTGCTAACTTTCATAAAAATTGATGGCATTTTTCTGTCTGAAAATATGTTCCACGCTTAGTTCAGCCTCTCATACTTTTGCCGAAGACAGCCTTAACAAAAATCCATGCCTTCTTCCGGATTCGAACTCATGCCCAACGGCATAGCAGTCAGCGTTACTAACTACTATACCGGATGTATACAATGTATGTATACAATGGTATGTATAAAAACCATAATTGCAACATGAATTTAAAAAAAAAAAATTTGGTTAGTCACTCACTGTAAAGAAAAATACAAATATAATAATATTAGACATTTTAACAAGTTAAGAAACTTATGAGACTTGATAAATCTACAAATGTTAAGTTACTTAAAAATAACCATTACCGCAGTCTGTATTTTCTTGTTGGAAATTATAATGATGTTAGGCGGATCTCCAATGGGCGTCATGGCTCCTCCAATATTAGAAAATATAACCATGGCAATGAGCATGTGCTTTGGATCAATATTCATGGCTTCACATAATCTATAACGAGAAAAAACCAGTTCGAAGAATTATGCAAGCCATTTGCTGATCTTGATTTCAACACTGATTTCACTTTTCTAAATTATTAAGGATACAGTATCTAGTAGTTTTCTTCGTGGTTTTTTAGAAGAATATGTAGTAATATTGATGAGAGAGTATTGTTGAATAGAATAACTGGAAAATAACAATTCAATATTACAAGTTAAAATAATGCCAATAAAAAGGGGGCAATTAAAAAAAAGTATTTTAAATTGCTTTAATTTACCATTTATTTTTGTATTTTGCTCATATAAAGCATTTTGTTATATAAAACTTTAAAATTTTTATGATTGTTGAGAGAGAGAGATCGTATCTAAATGTCCTCTTCGATTAAACACTTTTGAAATAGGCAGAACTTGTACACACGCACACGACAACCCAGTGTAATGAAATTAATTATATTAATATAGTGAATTTATATTAGTACAATTATAACCGTATACAAAATTAGGATAATTGATAAATTAAGCCTATTTTTAAGAAAAAGTACTGAAAATCAAAGATGCTAATAATGATACCAAAGAATTATCCAATTATTCAAAGTCGAATACGTAAGCGTACACTAAAATGTCTATGGAAATGTTACTGGAGGGGCTATCAGTGCATGAAGAGTTGAGGACAATTTGTATGCCTACTACATCCAATGAGTTCCTTGCAAGTGAATTGGGTAAAATATCAAGTTAAATAAGTAACCACGAACGTATGAAGGATGACATGAGACGCATTCTCTGTAGATTTAAGGCAGGCCAATCACAAACGCAGGGGGCTTCAATTGAACCCCAGTTTCGTCTGCACTGTGTTTTTGGAAGTAGTTTCGAGACTTTGGATTTTTATCAAGACTTGGACGAAATCCGCAGCGTCAAATGAGGATCGTTGTTCGAATTTATTTAGTAAGACAACCCAATACTGCTCAGCTTTACAGCTATCACTTTAGCTGTATTCTGCCACTGGATCTCTAGTTTCTTGGTCTACAATTGCCAAAAGATTTCAAGAGATAAAGATGTATTCTAAAAGAACCTTTGTTGCCGTCTCGATCACTGCGTCATTGATCTGAGCATTTAGTATGGTACAGATAACACGAGCCATGAATCAGATTTGAGTGGATTACCATGCATTTTACAGACGAGTAGCGATTGAGCTTGGTCACTGATTCTTTGCGTATCTGTATCTAAAAAAGAACCCGAGATATGATTTTCTCTCTCCTTCATCACGAAAAAAAAGTCATTATGGTGGTAGAGGAGTAATGGCTTGATTAGGTATGTGTTTTACAAAGGCTCCTTTGAATGCTGTGAGGGATAG
Source organism: Trichonephila inaurata madagascariensis (assembly GCA_019973955.1). Classification (NCBI taxonomy): domain Eukaryota; kingdom Metazoa; phylum Arthropoda; class Arachnida; order Araneae; family Nephilidae; genus Trichonephila; species Trichonephila inaurata. The sequence goes on along the minus strand of BMAV01021268.1, from coordinate 108,320 downwards.
GTGGTATACTTTAGAGCTCTATGTTTGTTTCATTTTTCGTAGGCACAGTTAAGTCTGGGTTCCTGTTAATGGACGACAATGCTCGTATACTTGGAGTTTCGCTAGTTGACGATTACCTGGAAAGCATGGATTCATCGCATAGATTGGCATTTCAAGATCTCGTGTTGGACCTTAATCCAATAGAGCATGTCTAGGACAATCTTTAAGAACGAGCCATCTGGTTGCTAAAACTGCCTTCTACAGGAATGGGGTTGACTATAGTAGGGAATTCTCAATTGCCTCCCGTTCCAAGTATTTTGTCACGCTTTGCTAGGCTGAACCTCATGCTACTGATTTTAAGTTCGATATTACTTTGTGGATGTTTAAGATTCTTATTCTATGAGTTCTGTTGATAATCATGTGTATATTATATGACTTTTGTGAATCACAGAAATTTCATTAAAATCTGTCTGTTTTTCAGGGATTTGAAGTAATGAGGAAATTTAATCTTAGTTGTAACTTTGCTCATGAATGTATTAAGATAATATTAAATTAGTATTAATTTTCTCTTTTGAAAAAAATATATTACCTTATACTTATAGAATGAGGCAAAAAAATTGAAAATAATGCTCTGTAGTTCAGTGAAAAATCATCAAAAATTCGGAAATATTCCGATACTGTACACAAGTTACCAAAGTAAAATATTTCAGAAACAAGTACTTTTATGAAATGTAAGAGGTATTGTTCAACAAAAGATTAAAACACTAATTTTTAATGTTTTGAATTAGTAAAAGGAAATTTCAGCACCAATGCCGTTCAGAATCATGATGTTTGAACCCGAATAGGCAGAATTATCAAGCACTTCAAACTTATAATTTTTAGTCTGCAGAAATTTAAAACGAATTCCGAATTACGTAAATTAAATTAGGACACATTTGGAAGGCGAGCATATAATTAAATTGTATTAATTAGATACACAAAGTGAAAACGATCATGTTAGGCAAATATATACTATTACATCAGTAGCCTTCATCAGAAAATAACAATTGCCAAATAATAATATGCCTGTTCAAATTCCGCTGGTAGATTGTATATTTATTAATTCAGCTGAAAAAGAATTTCGATCAGTGTTGAGCTACGAAGAAACAAGAGGGCTATTGGAGAGACGGATCTTGTAATTTATTGATCCCCGCATTTGATTGCTGAAATAAGCATTAAAATATTTATTCTGCTTACATGGAAAGCAATTTCATTTTTCCTTTCGCTTAGTAAGATAATACGTTCTAACTGTTCCGAGCCTACATATTCAATTTTCATCCTGTTTAAAAATAACCTTAGGTAGATCTTTAAAAGTTACCCTTTCTATTGAAAATTGAAATTCGAAGAACACGTTTGTTATTAATTATTTTCTTAAACCTATTATTACTTCTCAACGATAAAAGTATTGTTGACTTTAAAAAAAAAGTGGAGACAATTCCAATATTTCTTGCAAGTTGAATATAATCGAATATCAGAAAAAAAGATGCTAAAATGATTTCCCAGTACATAAAAAAAAGAAGCTACATTTGCAGATTCTTAGAATTTGAATATATTTTATTTTATGTTATTAGATTTCATTTTTCTATTGAAAAGTAATCATAAATCCAATTTTATAAGCCAAAACTATTTCATGATTTAATAAACTAGAATTCCCCTCGACAATTCGAATTTCCTTTTTTTTAAAGAAAAAATAGTTTTGTGATTAGATTAATCTGTTTCATTAATGCATTTTATTCAAAAATGGAGCTCGGTAAAATGATTTTTATTTAATTAAGTTATATTGTTTAAATCTTTGGAAGAAAATTAACTTTCTTACAAAATTTTCAGAGCAGGGAAAGAAAATTTCAATTAAAAAATTGAAATATATTTTAGTTTTACAAATGTATGTAATTATTTTAAAAATAATTTAGGAAAATAGGATTTTTGAAAAATTTGTCGATTATGAAAATATTGATTGTTTAATTTTATTTCTCCTCTTGACCAATTTAAAATGCAGTCGTTCTTCATACCGTTTTGATCTGATTAAAACTCACAACAGCATTACTTATGGTAATTTAGTAATATACTTTAGCTGTATACATATTACATGGGCAAGACAACAGCATTCTCGGTGTAAAATCATAGCTTCGAGATCGTAGAGAATTAATTAGACTTAATATAGTTTAAATTTTAAAATTAATGTTTTCTTTGCCAAGAGGCAATTTTCAATAATTATAGAAGCGGTTCTTAAACAGTTGACCAAGGGCCCCCCGGAGATCCCCAGCGTCTTTCTAGGGGCTCTGCAAAGGTATCCCATTTGAGATTTCCATCTGTAACACACTTTGGAAGGCCTCGCGGAAAAGTAAAAAGTTGTCATAGCCCAGACAAGATCTCCAAATTGATTCAAATGAAAAAACTCCACTAGAACATGTATTTCGATCAAGAATATTAATTCAATATTTTGTAATATTTTGAATTAAGATGTTTTCTGTTTTCTTAAAGGGAAAAAAGTTTTAAAAAAGTCTGTATAAGTAGAAATCATGATTACTGAGGAACCCTTAAATCTCTCAGCCATGTGTTGGGAGTCGAAGAGGGGTGTTCAAAATATTGGGGGGCCTTGATGCTAGGATGGTACATTAACGAGGCCGGGACGATCAAAAGTTTAACGGCTGAATTATAGAATGACATGAATAAGGGCGTATTTCGAATGCTACTTAAATTCGATTATTATTTAGAAAATAAATCGTCTAGAAGCTATATAAAAGATTAATTTTTGCAAAACATTTTAATTTGACCCATTTTTAGTACCTCATTTTAAATGAATCGATGTTTAAATGTTATTAAATAGTTTATAACCTCACACAAAAAAACTACGATTTCTCTCTTAGTAAATTTGACATTTATTTGATGAACAAATGAATACTACTAAATGTTGAATTCAAGAGTTTTATGAGCAAGAAAATTTTGGTATATTATGTATTTCATTTTTTTCTTATTAAAAATATTAAAAAGATTTGAATTATTAAACTTTCATGTTTTTATTACGGAATTAAAAAAGATTTATAGTTTGATACAAAAGGTTTTGAAAAATGTTGAGTTAAGAGTCATATTGTCAAATATTTGATATTGGGAATTAACATTAAAAATTCCAAATCCTTGAAACTACTATAAATTGAAAACCTTTGTGCAGGAGTTTTATGAAATTTCTAATTTAGACTATTTTAAAGATAAATTAGTTTCATGAAAAAAATTGAAAGCAGAATATTCTCACTATCTGTCATTATATTATATCTATTAGCTGATTCATCAACGTCATAATATGTTTCCTTTTAAGGCTACACAAACAATAACCTACAAATCTCAAATATATCGAACTTTTTTTTTTGCATTTTCTTGTGGTCGATAACATTGTGCAGCTTGTCACCAAATTTCAGATCTGATATCAAATTAGTTTTTCAGATATTCTAAGTTTTCTGAGTTTAGGTTTTGTTTCGTTTCATTTTAAAGTGTTTTTCCACTCTAAAATTGAAGTATTTAAAAGTATTTTTGAGTACAATCAACTCCTTCAGTGTGAAATAATTATTAATTTCAATTTTCTTTACTAAAATCATTTCTGCTTGATTTTGTTCCGAGTTTTTTTGAGTTCTCATAGTTGCTTGATTCAGATTGACTTGAAGACAAATTTTTGTTTTAAAAAATAGTTTATATAATTTAGACGCTTTATCATTCAATATTTTCTAGTTGAGATCAAGACATGGCCAAAACGTTCTCAGGTTGCTATGAGCAACAATATTTTGAAGGGAGGGAATACTACTGAAAATCAAATCTATTCCAAATACAAGTATTCTGAATACAAGTATTGCAGATAAAATTGAATATTCCCATCATGTACCAAACTCCATTATAGTACACATACTGTAGTACTATAATATAGTATTTTAAAGTCGTGGAACAAATACTCAAACTTTATAAACTGCCCCATAATAAAACTTAAAAAAAAATTAAATCTTATGTAAAAACCTGGCAATTTCTAGTTTAAGTTAGTATCATTATTATTGTGTACATAAATGCTTTAAGTTTCAAAACTTTTATGAAAATATTAGGTTAAGATTAAGCTGAATAACTTGTAGTCGTAACAAATGCTATCATTATTATGCAAAAATATATTTCGAATTAAAAAAAATTATTTTCAGTCACATTTTACTAAAATAGGGCTTTAATGTAGAAAATAACTTGTGAAGTAACATATTGAAAAATTAGAGCTTTACGGGCATTATAAGTTTTTGTTTTATGCCCTTACAAACTTTAAATGCGTTTTCTCGCACTTTTAATTTTGAAGTTATAACTGTTTTCTAATACCGAAGACTTTTTTTTCTATAGAAGATAGTCTTGAAATTTTTTTATATAATCCCAAACATAAGTTCTGTAAGAGTTAATATGGATTTAGGTCCGAGATCTAGTTATTTTTTTTAAAAAATGCTTAAGTTAATATTTTAAAAATATCGAGTTTTTTCTAGGCTTAGCTAGAAAAATAATTATTAAAAATCAACAAGGGAACAGATTTTCAAAAATTCATACTAACTTTCGCGTTCACAATAACCTAAAAACTAAATCATTTAAAATGACTAAAAATTTTTAAAAATTGAGTAGTTTATGAGTTTGAAAAAATTTCAAAAATTACTAGTCTCTTAAAATTGTAAAATAATGGCTGGTCAAACTGAATTTTAACTTACAGAATAAGCTTAATAATATAATTAAATATAAAACAAATTCTTTTTACTGCTACTGTCTCTAATTTTTTTTTTGAAAAAGGGTACTGTGTATTCTTAAACCTTTAAGAACTATACATCGTTTGTTGAGGTACTATGGGAATTTCAAAAGTTATCAAGATCATTTCATTCTTTTGTTGATTGCGTGCTCTCTCTGCTCTTATTCTTTAAATAATTTTTCTTGTTATTAATGATGCCTTCAGCTTTTTTTTTATTGTTATCTACATATAGTTCACGAAAAAATTCAATGTATACATATAAGAGCAAATGAAACTTACTACGTGGGATAACAACATCCATTAAATTGATTATTTCTTGTGCATTGTTTCACTAACCATACCTCACCTCCAAATTTTTTTGTTTGGAATATGTCCGAAAATAGATTGCTTAGAAATAGTTTGTATCCACTGGGATTTTTGAACACGGGAAAATCATTTAATCAGTTGTCGTGTCAGCAATTCTAAGAATAAAGTTCCGCCTGTCCATTGAATTAAAATTTAAACATCTTTCCTTGCACTGTTTTTTCAAAAATTACACTTTATTTCTTATCTATATTTCATGAGAGCAATGGCAGTTTGTAGAATTCGTGTGTTGCATGGTAAATCATTTAATCAGCGAAGTGTGCTATGTCTCACGTAATGTTAACATTTGATGTTTCTGAGAAATGGACTTTAGGAAATGACGGTAAAATGCTTCTAAATACTTATAAATGGAAATGTCAATAATATTTTCTTCATAAGTACTAAGTAAGATCATTATTATATAACCTGTTGACTGCAAGCGAGAAATCAGTTTTTTTTTGACCTAATAAAAAAAAACCCCAGTGTTTGTGGAAAATAATCTCACGGCGCGAATAGTTTTAAATATCGAGAAAATACTTTAAGGAAAGGGGGATAGTACTTTTGGATGTTACAAAATAAATTTTGAAAAATATTTTCACACAACTTCTAGCATAATTAAGCACGTTTTAAAGTAAACCGCGTTTAAATTCGACAGTAATTACGATCTCAGCAGAAAAAAATATGTAAATGTCAACAAAGATGTCCTTTAAAAATGTAAACTAACAGATTTTTCGTTAATTTCTGTTCCAATTTCACTAATTGGTTAGTTGTTTTTTTTCATAGTACCTCAAAGCATTATAAGATCGTACGGCAAAAAACTTCGTAGTTCAAATCACGGCCAAGTGATAAGCACGGCACCTTTGACATTTACTTTCCAGGCTCTGTTCAGAGTTTGAATTTACTACTAGTTTTTTTTTATGTAATACAGTGCTATATAGCAGCGTTTCTCAAACTGTGGGGCGCGCCCCCCTTGGGGACCATGATAACTGTACGAGGGGGGCGCGAGCATATTGAAAAGTCGGAAACAAAATTTTATTTAATTAAATTTGATTGTTTACCTTCAGTAACTTAATAAATACATTCTGACATAATAAAAAATAAAATGCATATTTACATTGATATATTACATTTATAAATGTATCAGTGCTACACAATGTATTTTATAATTAATTTAACAGTACAAAGTTAAGAACAAGTTTAATGATTACCAGTGATCCCATGAGATTGTCATATATAAAATTAAATACAAAAATTAACACTTGTCTTGATACTTTGTACTTATAATTAATCCCTTAACTGCAGATAGAAAGTTACGCGATTCGCTTTCCAATTCCAACGGTTTTCCACATAGGCATGTGTACGCGATGTATTAAGGGGGGGAGGGTAAGGAATAAAGAAGCAAATAATCTGAAGTAAATCCTTCGCAAACACTGTCAAGGTCCTTTTATTTCTTTCCAAAGCCTTTGGAATAATTTTATGGATAGCAGTGCACAGAAAAGACCGTACTTCTGAAAGACGTATATATACGTCCGAGGAAATAAACGCTTTGGCTGAGCAAGAAGTTTATATACGCCAGTGGCACTTAAGAGGTTAAAGTCATATTGAAGCTTTAGCGTCAAAGTATAGTATAAGTGAAATTAAAATAATGTTATTGTATGAGGGGGTCGCGATGAAAATTATGATTGAATATTGGGTCGCGAATATTGAAACCTTGAGAAGTACTGCTCTATAGCCTTATTATTGCTCAATAAATGATGAAAAGATACTTTGTTTTATGAGTCGCTCAGAAGCTAATGCGGTTAAGTTCATTTTTTGATATTTTCTGATTCTTGTAAATTTTGATAAAATAAATAATATTCTTCTTAGTTATTAAAGGATTTACTCGTTGCTTCCTTTATTTCTAGGTCATAGAAAAAGGAAGCAATGAGTAAATCCTTTAATAACTAAGAAGAATATTATTTATTTATTTTATCAAAATTTACAAGAATCAGAAAATATCAAAAAAGGAACTTAACCGCATTGGCTTCTGAGCGACTCATATTTACTTAAGTGCAAAAGCACAAACTTTTCCAACAAATGAAGCATTATTATATATGCTTATTTTATTTATTAGATAATTTAGTGATTATCTTAACCTAGACTATAAAAACAGTATTTAGATAGAAAGTCTCAAAACTGAGAATAATCTTTTAATTTTATGGTTTGAAAATACTTAACTAAATTACCAGGATCTTCCAAAATAATTAATAATAGTGCAAAATAAAACAACAGTGGTGATGGAATGGCTAATCGTCTTGATATAACAAAACGTCTGGGTTTTAGAGTATTTTTCTGTTATTTCTGCTTTCAGGCTGACAAAGCGTGAGTAAAGGGATACGAAAATAAGTCTAAATCTGCCACAAGACTCATAAGACTGTTAGAATGAGAAAAAAAATATTGCGTGAGCACTTCATGGAAACAGTACACTCAATATACGAAACGGGTACTTTTTTGAAGTGATAACTTCTTTAGGCACGTTTTGCTGAAGAGTTGATCTTAATTAAGCGTCAGGCTCGGGTGCGTTACGCTCAATCGGTTTTAGTCAGCTCCATTTGGTAGTTGTGTTCGTGCCGGCAACGCTTGCCTAGTTTTGAATTGGAAACCTTTTAGACACATATTTTTTTTAAGTAAATATTTCATGCGCATTTTATTTTCTTTATTTAAATAAACTGTCATACAACCCACTTCCATTCAACTACAGCGAGTGAACGAGAGAAGAGTGCAAGCGAAAATAATCAAAAAAAAAAAAAAAAGATTCTTATGTAAAAGTTAGAAGGTAAGAAAAAACAAAACATAGTTTCTAATTTTTGATTCAGTAGAAAGAGCAATTAAACACAAATGTTCCAAAAGAACTAAAATCCGAAATTTTAATGAAGTTAACTGGCGAGAAAGTTGACAATATTTTGGTTTATATTAGTGATGACCAATAAGAGATAACGAGAAAATAGAAGCATTAATTGTAAAAAAGTACGAACCGTTTCCTTTTATTTGCTTAGAGAATTTTAAGAAAAGTAAACGGGGCTTTCAGCGCATTAGTTTTTCTTGCCTTAAAATAGTATATGATGTTATATTATATAAACCGTACTTGCATATTTTCGCAACGGTATTGGCGGCATTATATGAAAGGAAGCACACTTTGCCAGTTCAGTGTGTACGACACGTGGGAAATCAGAATCAGGGTTGCCAACTTGGCGAGTTATCTTGAACGTCGACATTGTTGCGACAGTAGATAAGTACCATATATATAAATATAATCCACATAAGTAATTTACATATAAATATTTTTAAATAATTAGACTAGTTGATATTTAAATCATATATACCCATATATAAATGTGCAAGAATGCATAATTATTTAAACTTTGTCCTTCACAGAAAATGGAGAAAATAAGCAAATCCATCGGTAAATGGGCACGAAAAAAAGGAGCTACTTAACGATCGCATGCGAAAATGTCATGAAAGGAAATGTAGTATATCCGAATAATCAGATTCCCTTGCCCAGAATAAATCAAGAGTTTTCACTTCTATTGAGTGGTCATAAGGACACATTCAAGTTTTCGTTTGTAATACGAATTGCTTTAATGCAAACTAATAATAATAATTTAATCATTAAACTTGATTTTCTCAGTTTCTTATTTTTACACTTTTCCACAAGATTAAGAAAAGTTTCGGTTGCAAAGCTATGACATTTGTAGGTATTATACTTGTAGATCAGTATTGTGTACATCTCAACTTTTGTAAACAGGATCAGAACATTTTATTTTGTACAACGAATAGAAAAAAATAGTAATTTTAAACATTTTTTGAAGCTTAAAAATACTTAAAATAAGAAATAAGTTTATATAAAATTTGAAGGGTACAGAATGCAGGCATTCCTTAGCTTTAATTTTATATAGGAATGTACTGTAACGCTTTCAAAAGTTATTAATGGGTAACAGAAAGAAAGCTAACAAGTTCTTATTATATTTGTGTTCAGACTTTATGTCATTGAGGAAAATACAATAGCTAAATAGTAAAAAATGTTTTTTTTTATTTCAAACTTTGTGTGTGTGTACTTCACTACAAAAACTAAGACACTCATATTAAAATGAGCAAAATTCACTGGTTTAATGTGAAATGACGAATGTATGAATGTATGAAATGAATGCATGAAATGACAATGACGAATCTAATTGTGTATCAAAATACGCAATTCCGGAACTCCGTAAGGAATTATCTCCCCCCTCCCCTCCCCTAAGAAATATACATTTATCAGTTACAAAATGCTATTTGCTTAGATGGCTCTCTCTAAGATTCCTGCTACTCTAAGAGTGTTTTGTTATCATAGAATATATTTGTATATTTTGTTGATGGAAACATGTTCTGTATTCCATCCTAAAGACTTGGTCTTCTTGAGCAGAATCAGCTATAAAACTTTATCTCTCAGTCAGTTAATCGTATGCATAGCTCTTTACTTAGATTTCTAAAATACTATCGTATATGCAATTTCTACTTACAATACTCTAAATGAATTTCTATTATTTTTTATTACACGTGTTGAAAAAATATATGAACAAAAATATGCTTGCAATTTTTTTTGATGTGTAGTATATAAAATGTTTAATTCGATAAGTAAAAAAAAATTAGAAACTTGATAAATATGGCCTATTATTTTAAACAAAGATTTGATATTTTACGGAAAACACCTCTATAGAATATCGTTCTTACGTATAATAGCATAATTCTAGGTATATATCGGATATTTGTAACATTTTTACAATTCAGTCTAATATTAATTCACACCAATATTATTCGAAATTCAATTTCAGTTCACATCCTTACCTTATTGCCACCGCGGACATCAAAAGAATTGTTGTGACATTATCTAGGAAGGCTGATAGAATTGCAGTTACCAAACACAGGCCTGTTATCAAAGCCCATATTTGTCCACGTGCTAGCTTATATGTCTGAAATGAAGGAAACATTGTTACAGATTATACATGAGGAATTTTCGAAATAACGAATTTTAATGGGATAATACTGAATAAATTCAATAAGCATAGACTTTTAATGCATTTTTAGCAATTTTCCTAATGATGTATTAAATAAGAAAAATGCCCACCATTTTTTAAGAATTACTTTATAAAATTCTCATTTTATTTTGAATAATCTTAATTGACGCTGAAAGGAAAAAAAAACTTTATAAGTGAATATTTTCCCCAGTTTTATTCATGGATATAAGCTTCATTACTTATTAAAGACCTTTTGATATGAATATATTTGAAAAACTATAATCTCGAATATTCACTTTTTATTTACAGAAATACATAAATGACTTTAAGGTCTAAAATACTGGATTTAAAGAGAATTTACTAAATTCACGAAACGAGAAATATTTGGGAAGCAAAGTATTACTTGAACAATTGAGTTTCATTATTTAAGAATATAGTTTTTCGCATATTAAAAAAGATAAATGCCCTTTTCATTGACTATTTAATCCAAATTAGAATTGGTAATAAATGTTTGAGTTTTCTGGATAGAAAACGAATTAAGGATTAATTTAATTCCCATTTGTGACTTACTGTGTCATTCAATGAATGATAAATCAATATTTTAAAGATCTCTAGGAAGGGAAATTTTCTTATACGACCTTTTCATAGGAGTATTTGCTTTTTTCATAAATGCAAAATTTAATGCGCACAAATGCTAATTTTTGAAAATACACTGTCACAATATATACGAACCCAGAAGAAATTTAGCTACTATCACGAAACTTGGTAGGAATGTAGTCTGGTAAGAGATAAGCAAATGATTAAAATTTCGTCGCTAACAAGACAAGAGTAAGAGCACTATGCGCATATGAAATGCGCAGTTGGGAGAGTTTAAAAGTATGATTTGCTCGTGCCATAGGATTATTCAAACAAATCTATTTATATTTCTGCATTACTGATTTATGCAACTTTCCTTACAATACTTTTTCATTTTTACTCATATGGTCTGAGAAAAATATAAGTCATATCTAACAAATTTGCCTTTATATTTCTCAGTTTGTTCCGTTAAGTAAAATTTAGTATTATCAGAAGACGTTTAAATTGAAAAAAACTTATTCGTGTTAACAGAAAGATAAAATGATCAAAAAAGAGCTTAAATTAGATATTTGAATAGTTTATAGCAGAAGTGGGGAACTTTTCTACCATTAGAGGCCACATGTAAATTAAGTAATAATAAAGGATTCCGCATAGATTGATGTATCTATAAAGGAGACTTTGATGAAGTTCTACGAATATTTTTGCTTTGATTTAACAATTTTCTGCATTATATAGAAATATTATAAAAAAATTAAATCCTTATTTATTTTTTTACATAAAAAGTCACAAAATAAAATAGTTTTGTACTCGCATAAGGGTAAAAACTTGTCATAACATTAATCATTGATTATTTTTTATTATTTTATAAAATTATTCAATTCGTAGATACCGTTGTAATTTTTTTACATTTTGCTGTTGGCATTTTTTTCAATATTTAAACTTATATAATCCATAAATATATACAAATAGCTATAAAACTTAAATATAACTAGTCAAGATAGTAAGATGTATTAGCCACAGTAGTACAATAGTATAGTAGTGCACAATATACATACATATTATATACATTATATTATTTATATATATATACACACTAGAGGGTATACCCGTTCTTCGCACGGGTAAATTGAAAAATTAAACAATACAGATTGAAGGATAAATAAGTTTTTAATGAGTTAACTTTACGTGAATTGCAAATAAATGAAAAAAAAAAAAGCTTTTTGCGTTTCTCAGCTAACAAAAAAACATTTGTTAAATTTTTAGTCTGTAGATCTAGTAGCTGATAAAATGAATTTTTATTTATTTATAACCCTCGTAGCTCTCTCTTGTCAGTCAATTTTTGAAAACTTCTTCCTAAACTGATCTATACCCAGCAAAAGTAACATATTGTTACAAATTTTGTGTAATGAACGCTTAAAATAGTGTAAATAATTTATATCTGGAAGTGTAAAACATTAATATTACTTTCTGTTGTATTTATTTTATATTAAAATCTTGCCACCATCTCTCCCTTCGAAATCTAGTTTTATTATGAAATAAAAAATTAGTGATTAGACTGATCGAAAGGAATAAATTAAAAGCGAGCGCTCACTGAGGCATGGCGAAGAAAAAACAAAAGGGAAAGTTTTGATTCACACAAAAAAGATATATGCTGTCGCAGGCTTATTTGCAGATGGCAGAATTTTTTTCTACTTTCATAACAATTATCGTTATATTTTGGAAACTTCACACAATATCTTTATAAATTATAGCCTATGTGTTATTCTGATGTACAAGCTGTATTATTGTAAAGTTTCATTAAAATCCATGCAGCTGTTTTTCCGTGAAGGAATAACAAACATCCATACAAACTTTATAATATTAGTAAGGATATAATAATTCCCTTTAATTTCATCTTAAACAACATTTTAATTTATAATGATCCTTACTCTTCAGGACTCACGTAAATAATTATCAGTTACCCGCCTAATGGAAATAACCATAACTTTATACCTTAGAAATTAACAGCTCTGCGTTTTTAAAATAAGCTTATATAAGAATCATCGTACGATATCTTTCCACCAGTCAAGATTCGCCCATGGAAGTCATGTCGATTTTGAAGCTTCCGGTTGCCGCTTCATATAAAAGCTCTCGCTCTCAAGGAAAATTGACAGCGGCCAATGTTTTTTCGTAATGCTTCTATAATCATGTGCCCATCTGTGTAAATAATCTTTTGCATTACCTGTTTTGTGTGTATTTGTATACGTGTAAAAACTTACGAGAAATGTCTTACTACATCAAACATAAATGTGTATTCAAAAGTACCAAGTCCTTTTCAAGTATACCACATAAACATAAAATTTAATAATCAAGAAAAAATCTTCTTGGTGAAATATATATTTGGATTAAGCTTCATGACGCGAAGTTTTAATTGATCTTCTAATTGAGCATGTCTGGTAGTGTTGCCTTGCTGCACTGGGTGGCGTTCTAACATATGAAATGTACAATTGACTATTCCCTCGAGCAGTCATTGAAGCATACATGCATTCATGCCGTACCTTATTTAATTCCATTGATTTTCAAACTAATGTAATCTATATGATTAAATACTAATTACTACAAACACTAGCTTTTATGAAGGATGCGCATGAAATTTACTGAGGTCGCTCTTCAGTTCATATCGTTTTCGTGTTATATATTTTAATAATTTTTAAATATATGCTCTAGTATTTTTAAAAGATTACATTTTGTTTTGCATTTTTGTTGAGTTTTTGATTATTTAGATTAAATTCAGTTTGCTTCAAGCATTTCTACAGAAAATTCTTATTCATTGGATTAAAAAAAGTTTCAATTAAAGCCCGATAGGTATTTCTTCGAAATTCTCAGAATTTCTGCCCTTTAAATATGCTCACATTAATAAGGATTAAGACTCATTTCTGAATGATTTAAAATAAGCATTCAAACACATGTATTTAATAGAATATCAAGCATTTATACCAGTAATAATAAAAGAGAAATTTAAAATTGGAGTTTTTTCATTATTAATTTGTATCTAATATTTAGGGGATATTACATATATTTGATACATAAAACAAAATAGTTGGATAATATATTTAATGCCTTGTAAATATTTCTTAGTATAAAAATTTTATATTCACTATTTTTTTTCTGTAAAAATATACTTTTCACAAGACTACTTAAAAGAAACTATTTGTTTATTTACTAGAGTCAATAGGAAATAATATTTCCCTGTTATTTTGTAATTTTGCCTTCGTTTTAATAGAAATCTTATTAGCAATTTAAATGATTGTGTCAGAAAAAGGTAGTATTTCGAATGACACTGCATTGATAAGTTCTTAATTACATTAAGCTAACACTGTATATTTATATTATTCTCTAATCTAGAAAGCTCGTATATTAGATAAAAAAATACCAAACTATTAAATAAAGATTAGAAAAAAATAATGCGTAATCAAGAGGAATTTAACTAGTTAGACACTCAAGTAAAATCGACTTATCACCATCCTTTTCTATAAAGTTCATTAGAAAATGTTAATTTCATTAATTAAATGAACTATTATCGAAAAATAATTAAATGATGATAATAACGTACTATTGAAACAAAGCTATTTAATTGATGTAACTTAGATATTTAGCTTAATTTGAAACCAAGTTGGAAATATCACGTTCCACGAGGAAAAAAAAAGGAGTGTGTGCCACTAAAATATAATATTTAGTTCTACAGAATTATATTAAATGTTAAAAAGAAAGTCTAGATTTCCTTTCGATTTCCACGCATATAGTCGCTATTTAAAAACATTCTTACCAACACTGCAACATAGTCAAAGAATCCAGTTTCGCATAATATGGACACCAAAACCATCATTCCAAAAAGCAAACATAATGTTTCTACATCCATCCACGTTAGAACTTCCATCAAGGATGGACGCTGTAGTATTAATAAAAAACAACAAGTTAGAGTAATAAAGATCGAAATTAGAATTACCGCAAATGAAGAAAAAAATATTGGCAAAAGTATAACTGAAAAAAAGGTTTACTCTTTTTATTAGATACTATTAATCTATTATAATAAACGATGTTTTAAAATGTTTAAACAAAGCTTACTTTTTAAAAACTGATGTGAAACTATTATTTACAGAGTTACGTAAAATAATAGGCGTAAAATTACACACACATATATATTTATATACATATAGGCATTCCGGTCATAAGCAAAAAATTACACTTTAATTTGCAAGATTTCCATTTTTATTATTTTATTATTAATATTTAGTACTATATAATGCATATTAACATAATTTTCTAAGTTTTAGTATATTTTTAAATATTGTAGTAATTTCAGCAGTTTAACTTTGAAAATCAATTTAACGAAATACATCCTATACAGCAATACGAGTATCTTATATCCCTTAATAATTTATTCCATAGTTCTTTACGTACGACAAAAAGAATATGAAAATCAACCTATTTACGGTTTTAGCATTACAATATTTAAAACATTTACAATTGCTTTTCCAAGTAAATGAAAAAACGTAATATAATTAAAAATTATCATTGAGAGGAGTGCTTGTACATATCTAAAAAGTGTTTAATGCATTAACTATATAAAGGCTTTTATGAATTGAAGATATTTCCCGCCAAAAAACACTACAAGACATCAAATTTCTTTTAATTGAAATTTTACTATATAATAATTCCATCATAAAAGCATTCTTCTTAAGAACTGTAGGCCAAGTTTGTTTCGCAAGGCATTCTCCATCTGGCCTTATCCGGCGCAATATAGCCTTCACCGGCTTATTCTAAATACCTTTAGGACATTTTTCAGTGTTATCCAGCCACCTATATGGTGGTCTTCTTTCCTTCGTTTTCCATCAGTTCTTGAAAAAGTTATTTTTAGTTAGAAATAAGTCATATCTAAATATGTGACCCAACCATCTAATGTGGGTTGTTTTGGCTATTTTTACAATGTTGGTTTCATCATATTTTTTTATATAAATTTCTTAATTGTATAGTTTTTCCCATATGTCATTATGTTTTACTGGTTCAGAGTTTTCCCTCATGATTTTCCTTTCAAAGATCAATATGTCCATTTTTATTTTGTTGAGGGTCCTGCATTCACACTTTCGCAAAGGGCAATTGAATTTATCAAAGTTTTCTAAAGATTTGTCTTGGTTTTTAAACTGATAATAAATACATTACAATTGGTATTAATGTAGTAAGATTGTATAGTTACAAATATTTGATGAAAACATTTATTCTCTATACTTACTTCACCAACTACAGCAAGGCATGATATGGCAACTGTGGCTCCTATCATAGCTGCGAGCGTACGGTGAACAAGCTATTGTAATAAAAAGGAAAAAAATTAACTGTTTTGAATTAAAAAAATTAGTAAATAAAAAGTAAAACTGAATATTAACCAATTATGAATTTCTATAAATCATATCGCAACACAAGCGCAAAAATTAAATAAAATTAATGTAGAAATGTCCATAAAAAGCACTCACTTCGAAGATAATCAAAATATATAATCCAATAAGAACGCAGAGGGCCATTATAATATGTCCTACAGCTAGCTTTGGTCGTACAGAAACATCTACCGACATCGATACGTAATCTCTTCTTTTGTTGGTAGAAATGGTAACTTGATAAGCTTTGCTGCATATAAAATGATAAAAAGAATGAATTTTACCTCACTTAGCCAGAAAAAAAGTATATTTGTTAACTGCAAATGATTAAGACTTAACATGTAATCTGTGGCTTGCTTACACTTATTTTAAGATTTCAATTTTTATGTTATGATTATACATAGCTTTTGGAATAATTGGATTTAAAAAAAATACTTGTAAATTAAGACCTATCGTAAGTAAGTGCATAATTGTTTTATTCTTCCACATTCGGTGAGCCCAGTGCCACTAAAAGCCCGCCTAGTAGGAGTGTGATGCTCGTTAAATCTGTCAAGAGCTCCGACGTCCTCCCGTTGGTGTGGTGTGGTAGTTAGGAGAGGGGGTGTCAGCTCATGTGTCGTCCTCGTCACTTGACCATGGTTCAAAATTATGAGGTCCGTCGCCAAAAGCGCTCGTGTAGCTGAATAGTGCAACGTTAATATTCACTCACTCCAAAATTCGGTACTACACTCAAGGAAGAATTAATTTGCATAAAGTACTTACTGATTTTTAATAAAAATGGTTTCTTCACTACTTAAATATGTAGTTATTATTTCTAAAATATTAAATTTCAAAGAAAGGAAAGTTATACTCTGTATTTCTATTTCAATTTAATAAACACATTAAAACTTTTTTTTTTAAATGAATAACCAGGAATTTTAATTATTAGAAATTTGTAAAGATTTTATTGATAAAGATTTGTAATAACTCAATTTGTAAATATTTGATATTGTGTATTGATCATTATATTTTTTTGTAGCTTTGTATCTTCCAAATTCTTTGATAATTTGTCACAATCATTAATTTTAGAAATCCTTTGAGATTCTAACTTGGAAAGTAATTAAATTACTGAGCTGAGCCTCTCCTACATCAATAAGTCAAAAAATGTTATTCAAACGATTGAACTATTTTGTTTTAAATGTAAAATGAGAAAAACTGCACAAATTAATCTGCTATACCAAATGACTTACTCCTCAACCTTTTGGTCTCAACATGCTACATATACAGAAAAAAAGACTTATTTACTGGTGCAACAGCTTAGCTATTAGACTAGAATAACCCTAGACTAGTAAGCCAGATTAAACGAAAAATTATATTTTACTCTTGTAATTAATTTTCGAGCCACACACAAAAGGTATACCAAATTTTTATTATTTTCCTATTAGGAATCTTTTTGTTACAAAATTCAACTTTTAGTCTGAAGTTAACGATGTAACTAGCTTTTAAGTTAGATCCAAGAGCATATGTTAGATTTAACCGGATCAATATATTTGAAAAAATACCATACACATTTCTTTATCAAAATTTTTCAACTTTTTTTGTTCACTAATTAAAACAAATGGCAGTATATACAGAAGGAAGGTGCCGTATTGATAAAATAATTATTAGCTCATTTTATCTCAAAAATGTATGACTACTTACCTGTCTGACTTTTCATCAAGATCTAAATAGAAATCATGTTCCTTGATCTTAGAATCGACTTCAAAATCCTGAGTATTAGGTGCCAAAAGCAGTCTCCATTTTTTTGAAACATCCTATTAGGCAATAAAATTATTGAAGACCCAGTCTTTGAAATTATTTATAACTATGAAATATTACTCAAAAACAGTTTAAAAATTTCTTTTTACTAATGATTAAATAATATTCAGTATCTGAAATTCATATTATTGTTAAAACTGTCTTAAGTTTTAGGATGTCGTGCATGAAAGCAAAATATCACTAATGAAACTATCGTAACAGGGTATAAAAAAAATTGGATGATTAGTTATAAGGTATTTATATATAAGAAAATTTATTTTAAAATAATTTTTAATAGATCTATAATAAAATTTCTAGCAAGATTTTGACATACTTTTAAAATAAAGTAACTGACTGTTTAACGATATTTGACTCGTACAATATACAATATACTTCCTGTTTCTCAGCCGAACATAATTTTCTTAGGGGAGACATCGCCTTATTCAATTCCTAATTAGGAATCTCAAGGTTTGATTCATATTGAAAAAGAAGCATTACAATTAGAAATGTTGATAATTAATTTTGGCTATGCGGATCTTTCGTGGGTAAGTCATTATTGTTCAGTTTGCTGATTATCAAGGCGGTATCATGTGATTCTACTTTAATATATATATATATATATATATTTGAGGGCTTAAATGCTATTGTATAATTTTAGAATATGATGTATTCAATTGTGATATGAAGCTAGAATGTATTTGTTGGGGCTTTTACACTCTGTACCTAATGATCTTTTCCCTTAGTTTGCAGTATTTCAGATATGCTCATGTATTCTTCTATTATACTCTTCTGTGTTTCTGGGGTTTCCTTTATTATAAGTCCAAGTTTTCTTACTTCACAGTCGAATTATTTTTTAATAGAAATTGCCATTTTGATAAAATATCAAAAATGACCCACATGTTCGTGAATTATTTTATGCAGTTAACACTGGATTTTTTTCGTTTAAATATTATGTATTTTTAGAAAAATGTATTCATAAAAAAAACGCTTCATGGATTTCAATAATGAACTCATAAAATATTTTAATAAAGTAAAATTTATTTAAGAAGTTCTACCTCTAAGTTACTAGGGTATGAATTACCATATTCACACACACACATTCGAAACTAAGAATTTATTAATTCGTATAGATTATTTAGAATTTATTTTCTTAGATTTTATATTCATAGATTATTTTTGAGAGAATTTATTACCGTATTAATTCGAGTTTAACACCCTAGAATTTTAAGTTTTTGTGAAAAATAAAGAATAGAGTAAAAAAGTTTTATTCTTATGCGATATTTAAGAAATTAAAATAAATAAATAAATAAAAGGTGATCTGATGAGAAATGAATAATTTATAGTATAAAAAATTATACAAAACTTTTAAATGCATACATGAATCTGTTATTGCTTTAACCGTTCGTATCGTTTTCAATTTCCCTCAAACAATGAATTTTTCTGTCTTCGATTCTAAGCCGCACCCAATTTTCAATAACATTAACATGGGGGAGGAGGGAACTGCTGTTTAGATTTGAATAAATATGGTAATTGTTCATCTAAATATACAAATATTAACATAATAATCACTCTCACCTCATAGGTTCCATTCATATTTATTTTGGCAACGCTGAAAATCACAAAATCTTGAGAAACATCATAGTATTCTCCGGGTAAAAAAGGTCCTTTGGCTCGCAAATGAATTTTTTCTTTATATAATGAAACGTCACCTGTAACGTTGATACCTTGAGTTCCAGTTAAGTAGAACAATTTCGTTTACATAAAAACTTACTTAAAATTTCAGAAATAATAGCAAACGAACAATATTTACTAATGCGGCACTAAAATATTTACTTATTGAAACATAGCTATTAATTTTTTTATCACTCAAAGGCACCTGAAAGTGATATTCAATGAAAATAATTTTAAAAAAATGTTTAATAATAATAAATGGAGACCTCTGTGAATTAAATATTAGATGACTTAAGAGCTATTGTCGCAATATGTCTTGAAATATTATAAAGTTCTATTTCTTTATGATTTCAAAATATATTCTTTTATGACGAATTTACCGAACTAAACAGACTATTTTATTGCCTAGAGAAAACATTTGTCCCTGAAGACCTTTCTCTTTCTTAATTTACACTTAACTGGATGATTTTGATTTAAGAAATTACCATTTCATTATTAAATATTTTGTTTCAAAGAGTTCAAATAGTCTTTGAATCGCGCAAATTGGTAGTTTATTAAAAAATGTCCTCAAAATTCCTTTAAGTTCAGTTGAGAAAAAAAATTTATTCTGATGTTAACAAAATGAAACATCAGTTGGAAGAATATTGAAAAGAAAACATTTATTAGAGTTTTAATTTTCAAGAAATAAAACTCGAAAAGATTTTTTCTGTAATTTTAACTAATATAATAGGATTTATTATTATGAATAGACAAAAACTAGTCATTGAAACATCTTTTTTCATTATTTGTAATTATAAACCTGCTAATGTACATATTAGGGGGAATCATGGTTCTTTACAGAAAAAAAAATTAACTGGAACAAAAAAAGTTCTAAATAATTGAGAAAAATTAAAAAGATATTTTGAAATTTAATACCACAAACGTATTAAATTTTCGAAAAAAAAAATGGAAAAGACAATCTTAGTTAGATGGCTTTGACTCAAAATAGAAAATTGTTTTTTGTACGATACAAATAAACAAAAACGAGGATTATTGATAAACGAGTACTGAGCAATATCATGTACATTGCAATATTTCTCTCATAATCCTACCTCTCCCCACATTTTTCAATTAGCATGATCCTAACTATTTCCGGTCTTCCGGTTTGTCATGTACTGTAATTTCGACAGCAGTTTTGTTTTTTTTCTCAATTTAGCGCTCAAGAAGCTGTTAAATATATTTGATCGTTTTTTTTTCTTGTAACTCTGTTATAGGTGTCCTCTAATCGCAATAAATGTTAAACAATAAAATATCCGTTTTTCTGTTTTTTAAAAAAAATGACTTTAGTTTAAAAAAAACTGAAACACCTAAACTTCATTTCTCTTGTAGCAGTAATTAACATAAAAAAAAATATGTTTTTTTTATTTTTCCCGAGGAACAGCATTGGCGCATAGGTAGATTTTTATATTTCGAAAAAAAGAAATTCGATTCATCCTAATATATAGTATGGAAACTTCTAGAAAAATCGGCTCTCAAGGTATCGAAAAGATTTTGCAAGTTCTTGATATTTTCTTAATGTTATTTTCTGGAAGTATCTGGAAAGATAAAACTAAAGAACATTTTCGGATATAATTTTTACTAACAAAAACACATTCAGAGATTTTGCCTAATCCAGATATATTGAACTACGTTTCTATAAGATTTCAAAATTAGAAAGATTATACATAGATACAAAGGATACAATTTACAAGCAAAAATTTTACATAATTTTATTTTTATTAACAGTATAAGATTTGTGTTGGAACAGGAACGCGCGATATTCGATTGAAAACACCATTAATAGTTTTGCCATCATATCGAATATGTATAATTTCTATTTTAATGGTATATTAAATAGTTTCCTTACTTTGAAGAATTATTTTAAACACAGGTATACAGTTGCAAGAAAAACACATGGAAATAAAATAATCAAATGTAAATAAATACTTACAAATTTTTTTTACTTTTAGTACTAAATTGTATGCTTTCATTTTATAATACTATTAAGCCAGTGCTTCTCGAACTTTCAATATTTGCCACCCAGTTTTCAATCACAGTTCTTATAGCCCCCCTAAGCAATATCAATGTATTGAATGCAATAATAATGTACTAATGTACTTTGAAGCTAAAGCTACGATACGAGTTTAATTATAAACCGTACAAATTATGAAGATAAGTATTAAAATTTGAATTTGTTACTTTTAAGTAATAGATATTTTAAGTAATTTACTTTTAAGTAATGGGATAAGTATTATGTTACTTTTCCTTTCTAATTTTTAAATTGGAACAGATTACAATAAATATGCAACATGTATTTTATTTTTTACGTCAGAATCTATTTTGCTTTTCTTCCTTTCAGTGAATTAATATATTTTTAAATAATATTTTATTTTTGACTTTTCAATGTGCTCGTCCCCCTTTGTAGGTTTATCACGCACCCCCAGGGGGCGTGCCACATAGTTTGAGAAACGCTGTATTAAGCTATGACACATCCATTACACAATAAACTTTCCTCAAAAAATAAAAGTAGTAATATATATATTTAAGTAATTATATTTGAGAAATTGTAAATGTGTATGATTCGAGTATCGGTGTATGAAACTTAAAAAGGATACGGACTGGTTTTCCTCTTGTTATTGCTATAGAGTTCCAGTTATCATCCCGGACTTTTAAGAAGCTAAGAGATACCTAAAAGTATTCCAAATACAATTTTAAAAATAATTGAAATATGATAATACTTAATTTACATAAAATACGTATTGACTTTCTTATATTTATCTTTATCAAATTTCAATATTATATTTATGTTTTTAAGAGAATGTAATGTTACAAAATTAAACTTTGAGTAATATTTTAAGATACTTACCACACAAAATATCATAACGGCTGAGAGAAAAACCTGTTTAACAATATTCAGAATATTATTAAGTTTTGATCGTTTTTGAATTGTATCATCCATGGACCGAACGGTCGATAAAGAATCCTCCAATTCTCCATCATCATCTCTGTAAAATAGATGATTATGTCAATGCAATTTTTGACATTTATGAATAAATTACTTATGTACTAGAATCCGAGAAAACTGTAAGGAAATTTTTAATCCTTGTTACCTCGGCATACTTTAATAAGGAATTTAAATTTGTATTTACGTTTTTTCAACAATAGCTTTGAGCATGGTTGCGATTTTGTTTTATAAATATTTTGCTTGTGTAATGGAGCTATTTATAAATCCCACACATGACAGTTTATTTCACAATTTAAATCACTATAAGATGTTAATTTATTAATTGGTTCTATTCAAGTTACTTCAGAAATTACAAGACTAAAATCAATGAAGGGCTCGAAATTTTGAAGCATAATCAGGTAAGAAAAAGAAGGCAGCATATTTCAGTTGGAGTCTTTTGTTCTTAGAGTTCACACATTACATCCTATTTAAATAATGAACATAATTGAATAATTAATTCGATTTAAATTCAAAGAACGAAAAACTAAGTCTGTGTGTTTCCATGTACGAATTTTTAAATTTTGAAATTCTAACTTTTATAAGACATACTTATTATGAAAGTAAATCTCTTAAAAGTTTATGATATGTTATAGCTATATATATAGAGAGAGAGAGTATAGATATAATTAAATAGATAATTCATCATAAATAATCATTGATTTTTCAAAGTTAGCCGACAGAAAAACGTTGAGTTAATTTTTATAATTTTTTTTTTATTTAAATTTTACCAAGCGAATAATATTTAATGTACTAGAAATAGCAAGTCCTTTTTTTAGTTCAGATCACTCATACAAAACATGAGGGATTCTATTTCATTTCAGTATTTGATATAATAAGAGTTTAAAGCATAAGGAAATTGAATAGATTTAAAAGAACATTTTGAGAATAATTTGACTATTCTTTTTAAAGTTAATTTACGTTTTTCGATGGTATTAAATGATTTAATAAAGATACCATTAGTGAATGTTTATGATGAATATTTATTCCACATACAATGTAAATATTTTATATAATTTTCCGTTCATGAGTGGAGGGAATTATTTTCTTAAGACTCTAAATGAATATTTTATTTGGTTCTTAAATCTTTTTATCCGTGGAGTTTAAACAATTACTATTAAGAACAAAACTGAAGAAAGCAGTCTATATCTTAATTTTTTTAAATATTGTTACGAATTTTGTGTAAAATAATGTAAATGATTTGCATTTGGATGTGTAATGCATTCACATTACACTATGTTTTTCTTAAGTTATGTTAAAATTGTAATTTTCGTAAGCCACGCCGTCCCTTACGTTATAATGGTGATTCAATGGGAGCTCGGCAAAATTTTGGTGATAGAGCCAAGTTGGCATCATTTTTGGTGACTTGACGACCAGTTTGACGGCGACTTTGTTGGTGATCCTTTTGACGACTTGGCGACCCTGTTGGCGGCCATTTTGACGATACGGCGGCCTTGTTGGTGACCATTTTGGTGACCCTGTAGGCGACTATTTTTGGCGAGTTTGGGACCCTCAGGATTCTTCTGGAAATTTGTGGACAGATATCTACTAATCTCAAGAACTGTGACACAAGCGGATCTTTTTCGAAGCGATGCTTGTGAATATTCTTTTGTACACGTGTATTTTAGACACTTATAGTTGTGTCTGAGCGCTGTAGAAGGTGTGAAATCCTCCTGATATTTTGCGAATTTTGCTGCTGAATCTTGTAGATTTTCGACAATAAATTCTCTTCGCTCTTAAAGAACTGTCTTGTTCTTTGAGACTGATCTGCATAAAATCCTCGAGCCCCGGATCGAGTTAAAAATATTGTTTTAAAATAAGCATTTTAAATTTAGACAAAGTGAAAGACCATATGTATGTCAAACTACGATACACATTTTTATTTTGCAGAACTTCGGTTAGTCTTAAGGAGTGTGTTGTACATTAAAATACCCATTTCAGGAACCATAAAAATATTTTTTACAATTCCTTGGCATGATAAAATATGTACAGCGAAGCAGTTACATTGAAATTATTTTAATTATATGCTATCTCAAAAATCTGTAGAATTAAAGTTTAGTATGAGTGAATGAGTGTCTATTAATGTCGCCCTTATAGAAGCTGCAATAGGGTCATTGGTGACAGACATCGCAACTCTGAACAGCACTCAAGTTACGAGAACGACTTTTGACCTGACTCCTTTCTCTCTCCAAACTTACACCTATGACAACATTGAGACTTTAAGCCCAGTGACATATTTAATGTATATCGTCCCTTCTTCACAGTGGGTTTTTAGTGGCATCAGGACTCTAATTGAAACCACCGGTCATTACTTCGAGAACATGACCCATCGACTACAACAGCAACTTAAGATTTCTAGATCTGGTTGGCCAGTAAATACAGGTAATATCCATTCTGATAAAAATTTGATGGCTGGAAGAGCTTTAGTTTCATTATATGAACCGTTATATTCCATTTATAGGAAAATAGAGCCAAACTTACGCTTGAAACATGAATAGAGAATTCCCAGATTTCATTCCTAAATTTTATTAAGGCTTCGGCAGCTGTTAAATTTCATGAAGACCCATATGCCCATTCAATCTCCATGTCTTATATCATATCTCATAGTTTTTTCTTGGATATTAGAGGATATGCAGAAGGTCCCTGTTTTTTTTTTTTTTTTTTGAAGTGAAACTTCTTTGAGCTCGGGAGTGAAGAGAAATTTGCCCAGTTTTGGGTTAGGGTGAAAAGTCGAACGGAAGTAGTCTTCTTCCCCATCCTCCGAGTCATCGCCATGGTCACAGGATAGCGAGTAAGAGGAAAAGGGGAGAGTGGGGACGCCACGTGACTTGCGTCATATCCGTGAAAAAGTTGGATGATTGTCCACCTTCCGCTTGGGGTCCTATTCCCCCAGACCCAGAAAGATCTATCAACGGTTGTATGAGTTGCACAGTGTGTGCATTACGGTGTTGACAAAATAGCTCTCGCAGCAAAAACGTGCATTTTTGAGATATTTCTTTAGATTGTTGGCTATATGGCGATGTGCTCGAAGGCTAATTTGTGCTGAATTAGTATTAATTCTGGTCAGAATGCCGCAATCAAATGCTCAAAGAGGAAAAGAGTTCCGTGAAAGAAAAAAAAATGAAGAAAAACTAGCAGCAAGTCCAGTCGAAAAACTGACAAAAAAATAGTGCACATTCATCAATTGCTAATGCCAAATATCCATCAGGGTACATGAAAGAATATCGAGCAGGGAAAAAAAACACTGAAAAATACTCTCTTAATGCAGTTTAAGGGATGGGAATGCTATTGAGAATCTTCTAATGACAGCACAGATTAATACGGACTCTGAACAACCCTGTGCCATTAACTACAGAGCCCTCAACAAGTCTAGTGAGTGTTGAAGCTGATGCATGTAAATCAATAATAAGTTATATCTTATGTTACTAAGACTATGATTCCCATAAAAATGCTCACAAAGATTTTCAAAAGCGATTCGTTGATAATCCTTTCGGTTACGGACGTTCAATTAATGATAGATTATGGTTTAGAGATGATTTGAGAACGCCTGTTGCTGAGCACTAAAATATTTTACCGGGAATTGATTTAGAAGACACATTAAAGCATGCTACAATTACCAACAAAGTTTAAATAGAAAAAAAAAGTATACCAAATTTATCAAAATATAATTGTTTTGTATAACCAGAAATTCCAGCACATCTTTCTACTTTGGATTTGGCATCAGAAAGACTTATTTCGCCACGAATACCTTTAATGCAAATTAGGCGATTGAGACAAGAACACAGTAACTTTGAATTATTAGGGCAAATAATCAATGTTCCAACGTCGCCAAAGAAATTTTTTTTTAAATGAAGCTACGCCGAGAATTGATTTTGATGAATCTGAACTCCTTAGTGAATAAAACGATTTCATTTTGACCCCTTCTTTTGTGTCGATGCTCTACCCTATCAATTGGGCCTTTTTGTGCGGCAGTTACCGGAACACAAATATTAAATCTTGTTAATATATCTTTTATGTATCCTTGTACCAATACAATTACGTACATCATGTTTTCCTCAGAACCGGGAGTCGTCTGAAAAGATGACGAGGTGACAATCTTGTATACAATTTTGTTGTTAGATGCACCATTGTTGCCACACATTTGCATGCTGATGTGACAATGGAAGAAGCTAGTGATTACAGTGTAGACATTCCGTGATATTCTAGACGTCATCAGTTTCCGTGCTAATACTTACCGTGCTCAAAGCGAACTTACTTTCTGACTCAAGATCAGTGATGCAGATGTATAATCCTGCAAGTCAGGCATGAAAACATGCAAGTCCTCTGAAGCGTTAGTGGTGGGAGGCCATTGAGAACTCATCAATTCCATATTGTATAACAGTTGGATTCCGACAAATGCGAGTGGCAATATTGTGGAACGATAAACTGCACTCCTGATAGGTCACAATAATGCCACTGTGGAATTGTGATACAAGTTGGTAGCTGTTTTTCCCCTTTTATACGAGGTATAACAGGATTTTCTCACATTCACAAATTCGAGTTTTGAATGAGAAACCCACTGCTTAATTTTTCTTTATTACAAAGTTTGAGTTGTTATTATTCCCTCCAGATTTGTTTGATTGTGTTTAAAAATTCTAATAATTTGCATAACCCAGCATCTCCTTTCCATGAAAATTTGACGTTTATATGATTCCTTATTCATGTTTCGATATTATTGTTCCAAAACTAAAATAAATGTACAAAGATTTAAGTATAAGAAAAGATCACAAAAATTATCAAGGTAGGCAAATGAAGTGCGGAAATTGGTACATGCTTTTAAAAAAATATTTTCCTTTAAATGCTCTCTCGTACGTGTATACTTAAATAATCGGCATTTAAGAATTTACTTCTTTGTTTGGAAGCGATTCTTTTGAAATTGTTTTGTACTTTTCACGTATGATAAAATAGGCAACTTTTCCTAACTTTTTGAATACACATTGAACAGTACACAGTTTTAAATACAATTTGGGTGTGCAACACCTTTCTAAAGATTCACAATCCATAATAATACATTTTCATCAAGGTTCAAAATGTGGTTTCTGTATATTAATACTTAATTCAAAACATAAACTAAAAAAAAGACAGTTGCCTGGTTACTATAGTATTTATTACAAAAGGTCAAGCGAGTTTTAGTACCCAAAATCAATAATTTAATAATTAATATACTTATTTAAAAATAGATTAAAGGAATATTTCCAGTCACATTCTTGATTTTAAATTCAATCCATTTGTCATTGTAAAGAAAAAATAAACAATTGAACAAATTATTTTTTATGGTAAGATATATCCAACATTACTTACAATGTTCATAAGTTTTATTTAAATATTTTGACTCAAAGATAGGTTTTACCTGTAAACTATAACCCAATTTAAAGTGAAAAAGGTGCCACTGAAAAGCATAACTTATACATTGTAGTTTTACTCTTATAAGATTTTCCAATTCCTGGAAACAAAACATCTACACCGAGAAAAATAATTAAAAATATACTATAAAGACAGCAAAGAAAAGATTTCAAAATTAGATGCGTTTGCAGTAATCTAGTTTTCATTGTATTGTTGTACTCTATATATTTTCCTTTAGTTATCAATTTAGATTATTTTTTCTAAAAATGAAAATTTGTTGTGAATTCAACATTGCTCCATGTAGGATTAAAACTTTTTCATCAAACCATATTTTTTGAAAACTTCTAACAAATGTTACAAGCTTGATTATTTTGATAGATTTTTTTTAAAAAAATTCACAAACCTATGAAAAGATATTTGAAATACTTTTGCAGGAAAAATGGGTTTCAAAGTTGTAAATTGGTTTACTAATAATGGTTCAATTCGGAATTCATTTATATTCTTTTATGTTTGCATGTAAATTTAATGAAAACTATTTTAAATGACAATTTCAATATGTTTTCCTAAGAAATAGTAAAATGGAATATACATGTTTCACATATGATCTAGAAAAAAAAAGTTATTTTCTGGCCATATCCCTTTAATGGTAATAAAAGAAATCATTGGAAGGAGAATCAGTTTTTCTGCAACTGGATTCACTATATTTTTGATTCAAAATGGACATTTAAATGATAGCTAAAATACTTTGAATAATGAAGCAACAAATAACATTGCATTTCGAGAAAATCATACGACATATTAATATTACATTGATGTGTAACATCTCTGAATTTTTTTTATTTCCAAAAAATACTTTATTTTCAGCTTCAAGTAAAACGAAATTGAAATGATAATTATCAGTTTATACCATTAGTAATGTTTTTAAGCAATGTGTTAGGCGTTATATAAACCTCTACTTAATTATCTTTGCTTTTGATATATTTTAGAAACTTAAAACTGAATGACAACAGTTGATTCTTGTGTTGCTGTAATTGAGGGAATAAAAATGCTTTGAGTTGTTATTCATGAGCTTTAAATAATTAGCAACTACTAAATAACTAGATAATTGATAATTATTTGTGTGTTTACGCCATTTTATACTTTTTGAGTGACATTTCTGAGATGTTAAAACAATAGATCAAACCGACTGATCATAATTCTTCTGATTTCAATATTCTAAATGAAATATATTCTATTCCATTTGACAAAACAAATTACTAGTTAAATTTGATGAACTGTTCTAAAAGTGTTTTTCAGTTATGATTTAGGCGTAGAAATATTTTGAATTTTTGCAGAAATATTTTCATTTAAATTAAAATAATTCAAATTTTCTATTATTTTGTATAAAAGTTCAGTTTTACAATAAAATAAATCCTGGGCACTCTAGAACATCTTAAAAATTGATCAAAATATTTCTTTATTCTTTGTGAAGTTCAGTTATTTACAAACTGTAAAACAATTTACAAAAACCAAAGATAATCAATTTGCCTTTAATTTTTTTGCTTAACAAATATTAGAAATGTCAATTTTCCATTTTTGTATCACGTATCGATTTATTGTATGAAAGGTATTCTGCTCATCAAGAGATTCTGTACTTTTATAAAAAAATAATAACAAGTATCTTATAGATTTTGATCACGAACTTCGAAAACCTTCTATATGTAAATTGAATCAAAGGATAGAATCCTACTTTCACTAAAGAATAAAATGGAATAATCAATACAGCTGCACTTTGAATAGGACGACATTGCATCCCGTAGTGCAGTGGGGAAATTAGAACTTCGGTATTTTCATCGTACTGACAATGATTTAAGACCACAAGTCATACGATTTTTTTTGTGTAGCACTTAGACCAAACCAACAACTTCGGCACACAAACCAACAAAAAAAAACCCCTTCTTTTCTTTTCCGTGGAAACAAACATTTACTTACTTTGTTTAAAGAAACTAAATAAAATTTACCAAAAAAATTTATAATATTAAATGTACTTGAAAAAAGTACCGTAAAATCCAGCGTATAACGGGCACCGCCGTATAACACGCATCTCTACTTTCAAGCTGCAATTTTTAATTTTTAAGTATATTAGCAGTATAACGCACAATGTTTTAAAATCATTTATTGGAGGTATTATTCCAAAATTTAGAAAGAAACTCTAGAGCTATATACTACCCTTTACTTTCATAAGGAATGCCCCCATTTCTTTAAAATAAACAACATTTCGATACATATACGAGTTGAAATGTAGTTTTTTCTATGCTCGTCTTCTTTTAGTTTCTTAAAGCTCTAATTTTTATACCCGGAGTATAACGTGCACGCTTAAATTTCAAATGGTATTTCTTGCATTAAAACACGCCGAGTTTTATGTTGTTCATATCAACGATGCATCCCATCAAATAGGATTCTAGCAAAGGACTTCCTTACATCGAGCGAGAGCTTTGAAGTTCAAGTGTATTTAACGTATAGTAACTTGAAGTATTTCAATAATTAATATGCTCATAATAGAGACTGCAGTCTGCCATCTATCAACCATTTGTTTAAGCCTTGAGATCAGTAATTTAATTATAGGTTTGGTTACCTGAAAAGAATAATTTTATTTGGTTATCAAAGAATTAAGAAACTGGAGATTTATTTGCATCTTTTCTGTAAGGAGGTAAATTGAAATGATAAGCAAATGCTTTCAAATAATACTATCACAGTATATTTCAGAATAGCTGTTTTATTAGAATTAGCTTGTTGTTTAATATTATAACAGTTGGTATAGTTGCTGTTTCGAAATAAAAATTCTGATATCAATATAAATGTTTTTTATAAGCTTGTTACTACATGCATAGAATCCAGTAGTGTTATATGGTCAGATAACAAAGAGATGTGACATTGGATTTAGAAACATTACGCGAGGTACATTAATATTATTCAATATGAAGACGAATGTGCGTTTGAGGATTCATTTCTAAGACCTTTAATTATCCCACGTATTTATACTTGGTGACGTAAATATATGGACATTTTTAGAGCGTCTACATGAATATCCATCAAAATTAAGACATAATACTTTAGTTTGAATAATTTAGTACGTAATTTTTCATTCTAAAGGAACAATATAATTTTTTTCACCTAGATAACGCATGATTTTAATTAAACACTTAAGATAATCAGTTTTTTTATTAATACTTGAATGATTGGCACTGAAAAAGCAAAATACAAAATATTTTCTCCCTTTTTATGAAAACATTTAATCGTTCATCTGTTTACATTTTCGCTAAAATAATGCCCAATTTTGAGAAAATGTTTACAAATTTTCGAGCGTGTAAATAGAAATCACAGCAGAAACATGAATTGCAAAAACATTTTCCCAACAGTATAGTTTCGTGGATAATATTTTAAAAATTTTAAGTTCAATAATTTTTTTTTCATCTTTATAGTACGCGAAAAAAAATGCAAATTGTATTGTGACATTAAATCAAAATTAAACTTCGCTGTATTGTTATCGAAATTTATTAAAGATTTGTTTTCATGACTATATAGAAAACTGAATACCTTTGAAATTAATAAAATCTGTGTAAAATGAGTTTATAAAAATTAATTGCTATGTCTCACCTGTTTCTAGAGGAATAAGCATAACAGGGTCCTTCTTGACTCCCATTAAGCAGTGGTGTGATTTCGGAGGAGCTTCCACTACTACTGCCACTGGTCAGCTTCCTCATATTAAGTCCAGACAATATGTTGACCATATCCCGACTTTGAGGCACGGTCGGTGATGGATTTCTAGGTGTAGTACGACTAGCCGTCGATTCGTTACTTCCTCTATCACTGCTGTTGAAAGAAAATGTTACTTTTGAAATACCGGTCGATGCTTGTCTCTGTAGTTTCTTGATAAGCTACATCTTATATCATAAAGCACTGATAAGTTCGCAAGGGTGATAAAGTGACGGATTGAAAGGAGAGCTGTGTCAATACGTACGGGAAGCAGTTTAGCGAAGGTACAACAATGCTGATAAGAGATTTGGGCAGACATGTATGATAACTTTGTAAATTATTATATCTCATCAATTTTCTTTTTTCTAAATTGAAACCTTATGGTTACCCAATACTTCTCAATTATTTCATCTCCCGTTTCTCCATATTTTATAGTACTTTTGCGCTTAGGGCGTACTTTGTTGTAATATAGAGTATGTACTTTACAAGCGACAAAACCGACATACGTAATGGATAGTACAAAAATTAACATGTGATCTATATTAAAAAGTTAATTTATTATTAACCCGCAACGTACATTTTTTTATGACAAATGATAGTATAATTGTGGAATTTTCAATGATATTAAAAAGTATTAGAACTCTTGAATTTGATACTTTGTTCAGCACAGAAACATAAGGGAAATCATGCTCTCTGACGACATTTATCAAGTGCTAAATACTGTGGATATATCAGCTTTTAAAAATAGCTACATTAGTATTAAGTATGCAATGTGATAAGTAAAACTTCATACTATTGGTCAGGAACCGTTTTGCAGGTACTCCATTTATCTTTTGCAATAGCCCATTCGTTTTAACTCTAGCTGTATAAAAGACTATTCCTCAAACTATGGGCTGCAGCCGAGTCATATGTATAGGCTAGTAAAAATGTAAATATCTGATTCATATTTTGTTGTTTCTCCTAAAATTTCTTATTCAGCATGGCTTATAAATATAGTCTTACAAGCATTTCTCTCCAATTCCGAATGTGTTATGAATTTGTGACTTATTGCACTAATACTACACATAGGACATGAAGTACTTAATTTGTAAGAATATTATTCCCATTATAAGTAGGACATTTTTGAATTATGAGCCATTCAAAAAAAAATTTTATGTTGTTGTGACTAAAGCCACCTGCCTGACGAAGTCAGATTGAGGCCCGCGAAATTCATCGCGGCTAAGGACTAGAATTTTTACGCTTGTCGTTAGCCTTAGCTTTGAGCACCATGCAGGTGACAGTACAATTTTACTCGGTTCCATCTCAATTTAGAGGGAGAAAACCCTGGGGGTGGCCAGGGACCTCCCACCTCTCTTCCCCTTCCGCCAACTATATTTTATTGTAAGATAATCTTAAGAATAGTGCATAATATCAAAAGAAATAAAATAAATATCTAAGTAAATACTGTATAAAAACAATTATGCCTAGAGTGAATAAACTAATCCAAACACAAAGATAACCCACAAAAATATATTAAAATATATAGTTTTAATGAAAAATTCCCTTGCGGGCTACTTTCATAATCTTTTTTAAAAATATTTTAAGCTATTTTTGTGTCATTCACTTCATTAATTATCTTTGAGTTATTTATCTTATGTAGATAAAGTTCTCATTTACTTATTTTGAGTATTGTTATATCGAGAGGAAAGTTAGTGAAAATATAAGAGGATTGGCTTAATTCAATATTATATAAGTTGAATTAATTTAAAATAATTTTAAAAAATGTATAGGACCTCTAGTTGCATACAGACCGTTTTGGGTAAAAAAGTGCTACTTTTAAATTCTCTCTCACTATAATTATATATATACTTGAGAGGAATTTCACCATTTTTTTTGCTGGAACTTCAGTAAGTTATTCCTAATTATAAAATGATTTAAGACTAAAATAATTATAAGGTTTTCTAAGGTATATGCTTATTAAAATAATTTGTTTTTCTAATGGTGATGCGGATTGGTATTTATTATTGCAAACTTTGTCTATCAGGAGCTGTATCACTTTTTAGTGTGGCACCATATAGGTGGATATCAATTACCACAATGTAATTTTGAAGCCCAGTTTCTCTATAGTACAGTATAAAATACTTTTTGAAAATTTTTTATCCACAGTAATGTTTTTTTGAAAAGCTTAAATATAAACGAATAAAGAAGAATCGCGAAACATCATTTCCATGGAAAATAGTTTCAAAATTGATTAAAAAATTTTCAGTCACTTTAATACACATTCATTATCTTTAAACTTCCTAGAAGTAAAATAAAGAATTCATTGTGTATTTCAGAAACTTTGTATAATGTGTATTATTATAAATTATATTAAATGTTAACATTTTGAATATATTTTATATTTAATTATTTATTTTATATTAATTTTTGCATTAACTAATTATAAGTAAGGGAACGAAACTGAATTGAAGTCAAGAAACAAAAGCATTCTTCAATAAAAGTAAAGAGTATTTTTTTTTAAAATTTATTTATTATTGTAGATTGATAAAGCTTTACTGCGAAAAAAGATCATAAAATTACGAAGAATATTTTCAGGCTTTCAATTTTCTCAAAACAGAAGATAAGAGCTCATATCACTACAAGTTTCAGAGACTTCTTTTTTACTTTATATCATGGAAATTCTATATAAGTAACAAAAATCAAAAATAACTTTTTTTTTCGCTCAAATATTCAATGAAAACTAATGAAAATAGATTGCAGTTAATATTTTTTGCATTGCATGTAAATGAAAATATATTGGCTTCAAAGTATAACCTCTCTGTCTGTTAAAATAAGTGTAATAATTTTTATGTGCAATCTCAATTTCTTTTATAATCTATTTCGGAAACATTAAAATTAAGTATTTTGCTTCTTCTCGATATAGTTCTTAGTTGACACTGTATAATACTTGTGAGAATGGTATTCTCTTAGTAATTTAATAAGATTTTGGTGGTACTATTAAAAAAGAACGGGAACATTTACAAGAAGCTTGTATTTAAATTTTTGTAAGCCTTATGAGAGCTTAAAAATGTTTATTTTTCAGTTTTCGTAACAGCAAGGGAAGAAATAAATAATACCATTTATTGTCAATTTTTTTTATTCTTACAAAAATAACTATAATTTATTACAACTGTAATCTTGTTCAGCATTAGACAAATGACATATGTGAATAAATTCTGCAGAACAGTAATACAAGACTACTTAAATTTTTGTCTTCAACGAAATTAAAGCTTAATCATAGGTCATACATCTCGATTAAGGTATCTGTGTTGTGAACCGTGATTTTAAAAAGGCGCATAAATGGATAATTTTCATGATATTTAGTGTCACTTAGATTAGAATATATGTATAAAATTGTCTTAAGGATATTTTGACAAAAAAATTTATTTAAATACAATATTTTGGCAAAAAATTAACTTAGAATAACCTTTTTCCAAATGATCTCCTTTTGTAAAAAATGCTTCTATTGTATTAATATCTTGCCTGTATATAGCTCAGACCTCTGTACAGAGGCTTAACTATGAATTTCTAAAAATTCACGTAAATTTTAGAGTTACAACCATTTGAAATACACACACACAATTATCAACGTTTTCTTAAAATTTCTCCCTTCTGTTGTCGTAAAACATGGATAAACCCACTTGTAAGTGATATATTTCAAAATTTCTAGTTGAGCCTCTGTACAGAGATCTGAGCAATATACAAGCAAAATATTATTACAATCGAAGCATTTTTAACATAAAGAGAATATTTTGAAAATTGGTCGTTCTATGTTAATTTTTTTGTCAAAATATTGTACTTAAATAATTTTTTATTGTTATACTATTCTTAAAACAATTTTATATACATTTTCTAATCTAAGTGACACTAAATATCATAATTATATGCATTTATACGCATTTTCAAAATCACGGTTCCGAACGTAGTCGGATACCTTAACCTTTATTTTCTTGTCATTTTTGCGTTTCTCGATAAAAACATCTACATATTTCTGAGTATAAATAAGTAAGTAATGAAACACAAAGCTTATTGTGGTAATTAAAATTCTTGGCTTGGTAATTAAAATTCAGATATTACAAAAATAGATGTCTATTTGTTGTAAGTTTTACACAATTTTAATACAAGTTAAGAAATATCTAAAAAAATATACTTCGTGATTTCTTGTAAGATTATAATTTTTAAGTTATTTTAAGGTTAAATGTGAATTTTATATTCATAGTTAAATAGTTATAAATTAATGTATAAAAAGATTGAAAATAGATCAGAGTGTAATTTAGTAACCACACCACATTAATTTTTACTTCTTAATTTGGAATAAAAACCTCACTGTTCTATTTTCTGGACCAGAATGGCGCTTAGTTCCATGCAATCAATTACTTGTTTCCTTTTTATTTTATGTATCGAAAATGATACACACATTAATGACTTCGTATTATTCATTCCATGAGTGAAGAGATGTCTCACTTAACGTTCTCTAGTATAATGACTCTCGGATTCGCACATGTAAAACAAAAAAATAAGATTCGAATCAATCAACATAATGGACAGCTTGCGAGACAACATAAATTGTTTCTCGAATCATTGAACCAGTTTTTGAGGAATATCGCTTAAGCTTCAGTTGCATGAACATTACGAAGCTACTGTTTTATGCTTGGAATAAGTCGTTTTTTGGATACACTGAAATTGTGGTTTGTGCAGAAGAGCTATTTTAAGTAAAATATATGAATCATTTCATCAAAAGCCATTTTATTGCAGAATCAGACAGAAAAAAAAAGAAACTTTTAATATCCAGAGAAATTGCTTGGAATTTTGAACGAATGAATAAAAATGAATTTGTGGAATTTCTGGTAATAGAATTTATATTTTATTTTATTAATGACACATTTTAAAGCTGCATGAGATGTACTGGGTGTCCAGGCTTAAAGTATCCAAAAGTAATGGCTTATTATTACAAAACTTCCAATAAGAATGTAATAAACTGTTCATTTATGGATTGGAAAACTCTCTGAGATATTTTGGATGTGTGTAGTTCGATCGGCCGCACGTGCATGCATTATTCGGTAACCGCAGACTATAAACTTTTTTTAAACTGACTTCATTAGTAAAGATATGGATAACATAGTAAAAGATGCAGTGAGTACTTTGGTTAGCAGAATTTAAATAAGTCACGCATTTACAGCGATGTGTTCGAACAAGAGAGAATGGAATGTTGACCTTCCGACATCAAAATCTAGACACCAATGGGAAAGAACTTTGATATCTCAAACTGGCAATTATCCTTAAGTTTTCGTGATAGAAGACACTGTTGATCGTGTACGTAATTCATTTTGTAGAATTCCTGATTAGTGTATTAAGCAAGCCAGTAATGACATTCCGCTCTTTTCGAACACGTCGCTGTACATGCGTGACTGATTTAAATTCCATTAACCAAATTACGCACTGCATCTTTTACTGTGGCGTCCACATCTTTAATGAAGTTAGTGTAAAAAGCTTATCGTTTGTGATTGCCGAATAATGTGTGCACGTGCGGCCGATCGGACTAGACCCGAAAAATCTGAGAGTTTTCCAGTCCATGGATGAACAGTTTATTACATTCTGATGGGTAGTTCCGTAATAAGGCATTACTTTTGGATACTTTAAGCCCGAACATCCTGTATTAGTGGAGGAATTCACAGTTTTGTATCTATATCAAGGGATCAAGAAGACATCTGAGCTAGCACTTAAAAATCCGAACTTTCACACGACGCCAATATGAGAACTTTGAGATTCAGCAGGTTTAACGAGCATCAACTCCTTTAGTGTCTTTTCAGTGGCACCAGGACTTGGACATCCGACTCGTGGGCCACAAGTTCATGTCCACTCGGTCACTACGATCATTGTTCATAATAGAAGGAAGGATATTAAATTATATTAAATATTTTAGACAATATCGAGACCATTCAAGAACGTTAAAATTTCGAAATTTATTATTTAATAGAAATTTCTTCAGTGTCTGAATTTCAGATATTCATCTATTTAAAAAACGATTGCATGAAACTAAATTATTACTAAAGCAAATGAAGTCTACTTTTGTAATTAAAGACGCTTTAAGCTTAATTTTTTTTTAAAATCACGACCTTCATTGAAATAACTAATAAATATTATGAAAGTAAATAGATTTTATACTCAGATCATATTTTAGTACTTTCACCATTTTATGAAATCTACATATAAATAAAACCAACGCTTATGTTTTAGGAAATACTGTGTATCAAATATTGCATATGTATCTGAGAAAATGGAATCGTCAGGTTTTTTAACTCAAGTTTTTGAAGAAAGTATGTGTTCGATATCAGTAAAACTTTATTTTTATCCACTGCTTTTCATTACATTTAAATTATATAATTTTGGAAAATATTTCTTGCGTGTTAGAAATCAAAAAGCGGGTGAGTGATAAAACCCCAGGAGGGCTGTTAGTGAGGGGCTTCGTTAATTTGAACCTCAGACGACAGGAGACAACACCTGATCTGGTATATTCCCACGCCAAATTACCACATCACGCTAATTGAAATAAAAAAAAGACAAGATAAAGAGAAAACAATAAAGAATTTCAATATATACAATTAAAATATATAATTTATAACTAATGTGTACTAATCCCAAGTAGATTAAAAAAATTATACTTGTTTTTGTAAAGTCTATTCCTACTTAGGTCACCAAAGAAAATTTTTATTTTAGTTAATTAAATTTAATTAATGAATTAACATTTGTAAAATCTGCATCAGCATCAATTGTGTCATCCCCTAAAAGTTTAAAAAGATATATTTGACGCAAAACAAAATATTCGTTAGAGACACTTACTGGCACTACCTGTTGGTGGTAGTTTTAGCTTCACCATAAATAACGCTGAATAAATTTAAAATTAAATAAAATATAATTAATGAACTAATATTTGAAAAAACTGTATTAATTCCAAGTGTCATTAACTAAAAGTTTAAAAATGTATTTGAACTTCAGTAGATGAATAAAAAACATTTTATCAGCGATTGAAAATTTGAACAAGATATATGATTATATAACTAAAATATATATAGGGAGAGAGAGTGAACTAATAGTACGAATTGTCAATAATTCTACCACACAAACACACACAAATGATAGCATTATAAATAATTCTAATAAAAAAATTCGTCTGTTTAAAAATTCTGGAATTTCATTGGGAATGAATGTTCTTTACTGAAGTAAAATAGTCTTTTTGTTATCCCGTTTTTATCATTGTGATGAGGAATGCTGATCTTTCTTAAACTTTTCATATCATAAAGAGCTAATGCGATTAGAAGTGCAAAGAAAATTAAGTGAATAGCAGAAAAGAGAACATGCTTTTCTTATTAGTCAACTAGCATGCAAGCAGTGATTTTATAATGAAACTGTTATGTTTATTTCATCATAATTATTTCTACATAAATATTTAATAGGAACATTAAAGTAGCAAATATTTAAAATAAAAATTCGCAAAATATTGACAAAGCCAACATGTTCGATAACCTTTCACCCGACAAGTTTAATTGTGTTTAACTAATTTTAGTTAAATTCATTTGGAAATTGTTTTAATATAGCAATCTGAAAGAGATTTAGTACTCGTAGTAAAAAACTTTATGTGATTAGCTGAGCAAATTTAGCTAATAAAATAAATCTCCTTAATCAATGAATTGAATGACATACAAATTCTAAGATACGGTGTTGTTACTTATGCCACCTGATCGACAGTAACATCAGATCAAGGCCCACGAATTTTATCGCGGTAAGGGCAAAATTTTTACGCTTGTCGTTAGTCTTAGCTTTGAGCACCACGCAGGTTGTAGGAGTCCAAAGTATTCTTCAACACCTGTTACAGGAGATGGTTAGATTTCTCCCACCCCACCCCTTTGGGGTTGGAATGCGAAGTATTGATGGTGTGGCCGAAAGTCCTCAGCTGGAAAAGAGGGCGGAGATTATCCTTCTCCTTTGGAGTTTAAAAAGAATTCATTCTATCTCTGGGTGTGAAGAAAGCAGTTCTGTCCGAGTGTTGATTTAAAATAAGTGCTTTTTCTTTAAAATAAGCTTTAATAAATTTTAGACTCCATGT
Organism: Trichonephila inaurata madagascariensis; assembly: GCA_019973955.1. NCBI lineage: Eukaryota > Metazoa > Arthropoda > Arachnida > Araneae > Nephilidae > Trichonephila > Trichonephila inaurata. The sequence continues at coordinate 68,494 of BMAV01021268.1, read as the reverse complement.
CTTTAATTTGTTTCCGTGCTCATTCATAGAATCAAACCTTAGATGAAAGTGCGATTTTACTCAGTTCCACCCCATTCTGGAGAGAGAACACCCGGGGGTAGTCAGATGCCTCCCCTTCTGCCTTCTCTTCCTCTTCTGCCAACCTCACGAGAGGATTTGCGGCTCGACGGCTATTTAGAGTAACCCCAAGCCGCGAAGGAACTATACATTTACAAACATCCATGCCTTCTCCGGGATTCGAACCCAAAACCTGCGGCATCGTAGTACCACTATAACGGATGGTTGGCCCAATTCTAAGATATACAAAAGTGTAACCAGAATAAAAAAACGTAATTGAGAACTAATATAATTGTTCTGACATTTGCTAACCAGATAACTTCCTTCTGATAAAAAAAAAATTCAGTTTTTGAATAATTAAAATCATATTTGTGCATAATTCATTTTGTGTGCTTACATTGTAATAAATTCTAATGGTGTATTAAATATTAAGTACTATAGTACTAAACTAGCCATTAGTAAATAAAATCAAAATACAAATATATTCATTATATATGTTTCAAATTTAAGGAAAATTTAGAATAAGCTTTTATTAGAGAATAAGATCAGCCAAAATTTTCAATTCAAACTTAAATTGCTTGAATGCAGCTAATTATAGCTTTTGTCGAGTTAGGAATGTTTATTTTAACTTCCACAACTTAGATTTCTATAAACTCGTTCAGTTCAACGAGAAAAATTACGTTTATCAAAAAGCAAAGCAAAAAACTTCCTCGCTTTGTAGTAGTGGCAATAATAATAATAGAGAACTGCTTTCTAACAAAAAAAGAAAAAAAAAGTGTGGAAAAAAAAGATAAATTAATCGCTCCTTCTAAGCAGTTTTTTTTAAAATTATTTAGCTTAGTATAATAAAAATTCTCTCGTACTTTTTGTGCGTGAGGAAATTTTAGAACTGAATATATATTCCTAGGAAACAGCAGTATTTTTTAAGCAGAACCTTTATCTAAATTATCGTATATATATATATATATATATATAATGCTTAACAAAATATGGTTTATTTCTGAAAGTTGTATACCTAAACAAAGAAAAATGTGTATTACTGGTTTTCTTTTTCATTTTTTTTATGAAACGTTGAAACTACTCTTATAATATTTACTTTTACCATTTTATACTATTCTTTAAGGATGTATTACATAAAATCTAATTTTCTAAGTTTTAGATTTTTTCAGAAATGTTATCTGCGCATTTTCAAATATATTTCCATTTAAAATTTTAGGTGGCCTTAAAGGATATTTAATTTTTAAATTAAATTCTGAATAGGATTGATAAATATTTCTTTTAAATAAATTGAAATAGCTAAAAAGTATTTAAAATAATATTTTTTAATTTTTGAGTTTCAGAAAATAGTCCATTTATGATACATAAATATTCTTTAAATCTCTTCAGATATATTAAAGTTTGAAATTTCATCTCTTTATAAATTTTATCAAAAAACGTGTTAAAGTTCACATAAAGTCTTTTGAATGGAAGTATTCTCGTGTATTGCTTTAAAAATAAAATGTTTTCATTTTATGAACGTTTTTCCGAAAAATTGCACATTTTTAAGGAATTTTATTGTTTTAATTTTCAATCAGAAAAGAAAATGCATTATTTTTGCAAAGATTTAGTTTTTGAAGTTTATTTTAAATAAAATTATAAAATTCGGGTATTTTATAAATTTAAAAGAAATTTTTTTCTTGAATCACATCGAAAATATTACAACTTTTATTGCAATAGAATTATGTATAAGTTTAATTTTTGATAAAAATATTTTTACTACTAGTGAAAAGTAGGAAAAAAAAAAATTTAATTTCTTATCATTTTGGTTGCAGAAAAGGTGTTATTTTAAAGGGAGTACGATTTTGTTTAACTTAAAAAAAAAGACAAAGTCAATATTCGAAAGATTTGTGTAAAATATTTGATTTTTCTTTAAGTGTTCTTATGAACACAAAGGTATTTTTGTTGGAAAAATGTATTTTTCCATCAAAACAAAAAAGGATTTCAGTTTAAATTCTGCATATGCGTACTTCCATAGAATGGAAATTCAACAACTACTCTCCCATTTGAATTCATCTGAAGATAAAAAAAATTGAAAGTTCTTTTTGATGCAAGAGCAACAATTAAGAAAAGACTATTGAACTACAATTGTACGATCATGAATCCAGTATTAAAAAAAAGGTCAAATTACAAACATGAAATGTTCAAATATTTCTACTACTACAAAATTAATACTAATCTAAGAGAATGAATAAATATTCACTATTTTTGTAAGAGTAACATGTAACATTGAAGTTTTAATGGATACCAAGAATATTATTACCCATAACAAGCACAAAATTTAAGCCAGTAAAATGGGAAAATTATATTGATTCAGGTTTGCACCAGATCAACACAAATGTAACTAGCAATGGATCTTGAAATTTTGAGCTACAGAGACAAGAACGACATCCGATCTTGGTTCCTTCTATCCAAATTCCCCACCCCCCTCACAAACGTGAGTACTTTGAGCGTCGACAGGATCTTTAGTGGTACCAGAACGAACTTGCAACTCCATAACGCCGGCCATTAGTTTGCAACCATAACCACTCGACTACATTGGATCTAAATTGACAGAGTGAACTTTGCTTACAAATGACATAAGGTAGGTGAGAGGGGTGAGTGAATATTAACGTCGCACAGTTCAGCTACAGGAGGGCTTTGGGCGACGGACCACGTAATTTTGAGCCAGGTCAAGTGACGTGGACGACACCTGAGCTGACAACTCCTCTCCTACCACACCACATCAACGGAAGGAAGGACGTTTCAGCTCTCGACTGATTTAACGTGCATCACTGCCCTACACGGCGGGCCTTCAGTGGTACTGGGCTCGAGCTCATGACATGCCTGCCATGATCCGATACCTTGACCACTGGGCTACCACAGCCCTTAGGCGAGGGGGAGAGTTATATAAAAGTCGTACTATAAAACACGAGGTCTACTGTGGCGACGGACCTCGTAATTTTTTAACCTCAATCAAATGACGAAGACGAGACCTGTGCCGCCACTTTCGTCTCCTAACTACCACACCAATGGAAAGACATTGAGCCTCGACAGAGTTAACGTGCATCGGCCACCTCTTCAGGGCGGGTCTTCAGTGGCACTAGGCTCGAACCCATGACACCCCAGATACGAGCTATTTTCACCTTAAAGGAGACATAAACGGAAGAGTGTTTAATAATGTCACACTGTAAATCAACAGGAGAGCTGTTTACGACGTACCTCGTAATTTTGAGCCATGGTCAAGTGACGAGGATGACAATCTAGCACAATCCTTCTCTAAACTACCACACCACTCCAACGGCAGCACTTAGAGTACCGGCAGATTTAATGTGCATTAGCCCGCGATTAAACCAGATTCAAACCGCATTATTCTCTGTTCAAGTGTTCATTACGATAAACATTTAAAACTTTTTATGTGAGTGTATGCCAAATCTTCAATTAAATGTACTATATTAATGTAAATCCTGTAGAAGAAATCTGCCAAAGTGATAATTTTTCAGAATTATTATTTTCTTATAAATACTTCTTTTGCGACCGACAGTTTTAATTTTATTTAACTAGAAATTTTCAAATTGGTATGTGTATCATTTTGTTATGCAAAGATGTTTTAAAAAGTCAGCGAGCAGCAGAGAAAAAATTAAAAGTAAAAAAAAACTTTTTAAAAAACAAGCTTTTATTTATATGCGCTAAAAAGAATAAACTATTTAAAAAGGCACATTTTCTCGAACTATCCCTGAAGTTTAAATGTAAGAGCCTATAAGCACATTCACACGCAGTCACTTGCCCCCCTTTCCTTTAATATCCGCATACATACTTTAAATAATTTACGATTGGTCTACGAACGAAAATATTTATGAATAAAGGAGACAATGAAAAAACACATCAAAATAGGTGTTTTCTTTCAAAAATGTTTGAAAATTTTTTGTTTTATTCAAGGTTTTAGCAATTTTCGTCAAAATTTTTCAAAGTCCACTGTTAATCTTCAATTTTCTTTGAATAACTTCCGCGATAAGAATGTTATCTTCTCCAAATTCCAGTTTCAGGTCAAATCGGGGGCGCCGAGCAAAAATTCGAAATCGGACTTTGAAAATTCTCTTTTGAGTTGGGGGCTAACTTCCTTTTTCTCGGGCCCCGCCGTCCTAGCACCCCCACCCCTTTGACTCCAGAGCCACGAAACTACGTGCGTAGACTTGACTCGACCTGTGCTATCGATAGCCGGTCTTTGTTTGAGTAAATTCGTATAAGTTGTGGAGTTACGGGGCCCCTTTTAGAAATCGAGACCCACCACTTTGAAGGACCAGCTTCGAGACTAGAATTTAAAAACAATTATATTTTTATAATATCCTCTCACCGAGTACTTTCTAAAAATTCACTACTTTAGTGAATAACGATGTAAGTTTCAGAATTATTGGCGAAGGCCGATGGAAAAAACCCGTTTTTTTATCGGATCTACAGGTGCCCACTTTTACACCAGAGCTGAGAAAATTGAATCGAACTCACAACTCGACTAGTTCTATCTAGTAGTCCTTTTTGTGTGAAAACTCATGGGAGGCCCTAGTTCCGAAAAGGGACCCCCTTCGAGGCCAGTGCCGAGAAAATGTATTATCATCCAAATTAAACATGTACAAAAATTCAGCTCAATCTGTTAATGATATCAGCTCAAAATTGAGTTTCAAGTTAAATAAAAGCTTGTAAAAAGGAAAGCATCGCACTACAAACATCTTTATTATTTTACATCAATGGGCATTGTAGAAAAGGTAAATCAGAATAATTCGTTCGTTGATAGTGCCTCTTTGAGAAAGAAAAATTCGAACTAACTTAGACAAAAAAAATTAAGTGATATGGAAAAATAATAAAATAAACTTTTACCATCTAGAAGCAATTTGTAAATTTTCAACAAACGATTTATTAGGTGAAGATACCTGATGTGGGGTAAAACTCTATTTATAGAGTGTGTGCTGTTGTAATATTGTAATACTTGTAAGCTCCTAGGTATTCTTAATGCTCCTTTCTCCTAAATGTTCTCCTTTCGATAAGAACACTCTCGAATCACTTGAAATTGTTTATCTTTCCGAAATACTCCCTAAGACAAATAAGCGATTTGATTCAGGGACGGTTGCACGTTGAGAACAAATTTTCTTCCTTTACAGTGTTTTCACTACCCTCAAGATATATTAAATATGTTTAATTCTGTCTAAATGTAATTTTTGAAACTCCAAAGTCTCCGGTGTTAATGAAAGATTTTGCTTAAATGTATTGAGAGTTTGCATTATATCATACTAGATTCATTACATGTAATTTTTGCTTTTCTGTTTTTGCTTAAGTCTTAAGACGAACAAGCTGTTAGAGAATGAAAATAGAACAGAAAAGCATTGAACTACACGGTTCTTAAAAACCCATTATGCTAGGAACTGTAATATTGAGGGCATGAATCTTCAAAAGAAAATAAAAAATAAAAAATGTACTACTGCAGTTAAATGTATTTTTCTATGATAAACATCGATTTAGCTGATTTTACAGAGGAAAAGACAGAAACTTAATTCTGAATTTCATTTCTATGTTTAATTGTATAAAGGAACAAAGTCTTTCGAATCAAGAGAGACAATATTACTTCACTTATTTCAAAACATTCTTGAAATGATATCTATGATACTTTCAACGCATTCAATACTATTTTAAACGTTTAATGAACAACAGAACTCTCCATCAGTAGCATATTGTTTTATGCATATCAAGATTTTTGTAGATATATTTTTTTCTTATGCTTAAATACTCTTATAAATTCAATAAAAAGTATTACACTGTAATATTTTTCTTCCCCAGATTTATTCTTTATTTTTAAAATAATTTTTCATATTATTTAAAATATTTTAAGCATTTTACTGATCAGAAATTTAATGCTTTTAAATGAGAACAAAAAACTAAGAAGTTTAATAATAAATTAAAATTATTAACAAGAATTTTTTAAAAGGCTTACAAATAGGAGTATTGTTTAATACAAAACATTAAATTATTAAAATGATATTAAAAATTTTTCTCAGAAATAAAACGTATGCTAGAGTTACAATAAATATTTATACAATGTTTTTTTTTATTCTTTGTATGTTCAGTTGTTAATCAAGACTATGGAGGAAAAAAAAATGGGGATACTCATTACCCATACTAATGTCGCGATATTTAATCGACTACAAAAAGTAATCCGAAAATCAATTATCTTTTAACTAAATTATTTAACAATTATCAAGGCTCTATTCTATCTCCACGCTTGTATCTTGTAGTGTATTCGCATACACTGGATTCAAATATCAGGAGTTATTAATAGCATACACGTAATGCATTTTCCGTAGCAAATCATTTGATAGAGGCTAAAATATAAGTTTGGAAATATTTTGAAATTCGTAAAATTATGTAAACTGCATCACTTAATTTAAATCAAATTACAAAATTTTGAATCGTATTAAAAATATTAAATGCGTTTAAAAAGGGAAAAGCAATTTATATGTAAAAAGTGTTGTACCATTTTGAAATTGCCACTAAAAGGGGTAATATTTTGAAATAACTTGCTTAGAATAGTATGTATTATTTTTTCTTTATGAATCGTCAAAATTAGGTGACATTTTCTCAAACTTGCTCAAACTCTATGTTAATTTTAACTAAACCACTTCAGTGTGCTTTGTTTCATTTGTGACTGGGATTAATAGCATGGCCTTGAAAGATTACGTTAGTGAAAAAGGCACTGCGAAATTGGGGACTTTATGGTCATAGAGCCTAATGCTGTGATGGAGGGTATCAATAGAGGTATTTTTAAAATGAAGATGTTCTACATATTAAAAGAAAACAATTCTCTATGATTGTTATGCATAGAAAATAACAAATATTGCTGCATTTTGGAATCTTAACTGAATGGGCCAACTCTTGAGAAACTTGCCTGGGTTGTGCACACGCAATAGTTTTCTTTTTATGGAGAGTCAAAGTTAGGTGTGACATGTTTTTCACTACACTTGATTCACACAAACTACGTTAATTTTAACTAAATAAGCAAATGTTTTTTTTCAACTTGTGACTGCAGTTAATAGTACGTCTATGTAAGATGACATTAATGCAGTGCTTTTAAAAGTTTCAATGTTCGCGACCCAATATTCAATCATAATTTTCATCACGCTCCCCATACAATAACAATGTATTGAATTCACTAATACCCTAAAGCTTTGACGCTAAAGCTTCAATACGACTTTAACCTCTTAAGTGACACTGGCGTATATAAACTTCTCGCTCAGCCAAAGCGTTAATTTCCTCGGACGTAAATATACGTCTTTCTGAAGTACGATCTTTTATGTGCACTGTGCTATCCATAAAATAATTCCAAAGGCTTAGGAATAAAAAAAAAAAGGACCTTGATAGTGGTACTTATTTAGTTATTTGCTTCTTTATTCCTTACTCCCCTTAAACATCGCAAAATTATCAAGATAGGTGTTAATTTTTGAAATTTTTATATAATAAGACATGGGTCACTGGAAATTTTTAAAAAAATTTCTTCTTAACTTATATTGATCTTTAAATTTTAAAAATACATTGAGCAGAACTAATACTTTTTGGGGTATTATATCACTGTAAATGTTTTTGTTTTTTGTCAGAATGGGGCTTGTTTTTTACTTTCGTAGATTTAAAATTTTTAATTTTTTTTGTTTCGATTTTTCTATTCACCCCCCCTCGTAGAGATGTCACGGCCCAGGGGGCCCCCTTTGAAAGCTGCTTAATGAAAAAAATTATCGTAAAAGTGCGAAGTGTGTGGTTACAGTAGTTAATGTGATGGAGAGTGTCAATTTTCCACACTTACAAAAATGGGATGTCCCCCCCTTAAAACCCAAAAGTACAAAATTTTTTTTTATTTTTTTTTTCCCCCAAAACAGATAGTTTCCCTTTTTCACCTCGCGCCTCCCTTTTATGTTAACTATTGGTTCCTTTTGTGATGTATTATCTATAATTTCTTTTAATTTCGTGTTTAATAAAATAGTCAACTTATAGGGTTTCTGTAATAGGAAAACTTAATGTTTTCTGAAAAAGATACAACTTTGTTTTACTATATAGTTCTGTATATTAAAAAAGGATTCAACCTAATCTAGAAAATATATCCGCCAAATTTAGGATTTAGATGCTAATGTACTTAGAAGTATATACAGAATTTTTTTTTGAAAAAAAATTTCATACAAAAAGTATTTGTTAATTGATATAGCAGAAAAATATTCTCAAAATCATAACAAGTATTAAATACAATTCATATTTCTCACTAAATTATTTAGATTTTCATTTTTTGGATAAACGGGGGTAATATTTAACTGCATCGGGATGAGTGTTTTTTAAAATTTTGCTCAACTTAACTTTTAGATATATATTTTAGCTTTGGAGGTTTACGTAATTTTTTTTCATAAAGTCGTTCTCAGAATTAAAATTCTGAACATTTTTTCTATTGCTTATATAAAAGTAATAATATTTTTCTAACATATCGAACTTTTCTTGAAATACTTATGATCTCGAATTTTTACCATAAGTAGCTTGAAAGTATTAGAAAAATACATGAATTTTCCCCATTAGAATGTATAAGCATTTTCATCAATAAAATATTCAGAATGTTTATTGAACACATTTATAAATAATTCAAAATAGAGAATGCAATCAAGTCCTTATAAAAATGTGAATTTTCCTTCCTTTGTGTGAATCGCAACAAAGAAAAATTTTATAGGTTTCTTAAAAGATATATTATACTATGATAAACATAAGATTCTGTAAAATGACTGGAAACAATACTTTATATGTATAATTTGCATTAATCTATTTTTTTTCTAATAAAATGAGTAATCCAATGAAATTTAAAAGGAATATTGAAAGTATTTTTTGCTATTCAACTTTGATCAGAATTTTTATATAAATTAAGATGATCCCCCATATATTTTAATTAATGATAGTTAAGTGTAATGCATGAGTAATCAAAATAAACTTAAACGCTTTTATAAGTTTTAAATTATGATTGCATTCATTTCAGTTTACCGAAACATACTTGCGAGCAGACTTTATCAAGACTGTGTGTTGTATCAGACAAAAAACCCCACGATATTCGTTAATTTGTATTAGTGCGAATGGAAAGAATGTTTATTAACGTGCTATTACAGAGAACCATTAGAGCATTGTAGACAGTGCTCTTAGTTTTAACTATGGAACGACATAATCTGATATACATGAACCTCCAAATATCCACACCAAGGCAATGTAAGGGGCTTCGAATCTCGATAGAGTTAATGTACATCAGTTCCTCTACATGGCGTGTTTTTATTATTACCGGAAACATACGATTCGACCAAAATAACGTAGGTCACGATTTCGCTACCATGACCATTTAGCTATTGAGACTAAAGCAGTAATTCTCAAACTTTCAATGTTTGCTATCCAGTTTTCCTTCAAAACTTTCTTCGTGGAATCCCCCTCCCTACACAATAACAATGTACTGAAACTACAATATGACCTTAATTATAAGTCGAACAAATTATCAAAATAAGTATTAAGTTTTGTATTTGTTATTTTAAGTAACAGATACTTTAAGAATTTACTTTTAAGTATGTACTATATTACTGTTGTTCTTATGTTTAAAATGGAATAGATTGCAATTAATATGCAGCGTGTATTTTGTTTTGTTTTTTTCAGTAAATTAATACTTTTTTACAATAACCTTTTATTTTCAATATGCTCGCGCCCCCCCTCGTAGGGTTATCACGCCCGCCTAGGGGGCGTGCCCCACAGTTTGAGAAACTCTGAACTAAAGGTATTAGTCGGTGAAAAATAAAAGATTTACTTCTCTCTGTTTTCCTGACTTGGTAGATATTGACTATCTCACTTGTCTCTTGGACTAAGCAACCTTTTAGACAAAATACTTTTGATAATCACGATGCGACAAAACTTGCATTCTTAATCTTTTATACTAACAGAAGAACATACCGAAATTTAAGGACTACATTTTTATCCTCATCTTACCCATGTGGGATTTCTCTAATCAGAAAAAGGTCACAAATGTTAAAATCTGCAGAATTGGGTGATCACGGTATACGGTAAAAAAATTATAAATCGGAACCTACTTATGCTGAAAAGATGTTCTATGATATGGAAATTAGGATAAAAGAAATTGAAAAATAATTTCAAAACGTTATATTACTCCAAAGGGTTTGAATTTTCGAAAAAAGGGAAAAAAGACTCAATTTTATAGTTAGAGGATTTTAGACACAAAATAAAATTATTTTTCTGCAATATAAATAACCCGAAGCGATGATTATTGATAAATGAGTACCGAGTAGTGCAATGTGCATTGTAACATTTCCTAACCCGTGCTCTCTTCCCATACCGTCCAATCAGTCTGATACAAGCATTTTTTCATTTTTCCACTAATTTTGACAGAAGGTTTTTAAGAAATTTAGAGCTAAGGAGGCTATTAAATGTACATGATTTTTTTCTTGTAACTCTTTAGTAGGTGTCCTCTCACAGCAATAAATGTTAAGTACTAACACACCTGTTTTATTTATTAAAAATTACTTTGATTTTTTACCATAAAAAATCCCTTCGTTGCAGTATTTAATATAATTTTTTAAAATTGTTTTCTCCCTTCATCTGTTTATCGGTGAATATCTTTTCCACATAGATAGACTTAGAAAGTCCTGAACAAATTTTTTTTAATCAACCCTAATACACAATCTTAGGTTTTATACATTGTGTTTTGAACTACATCGTTATATATAAGAAATTTTAAAATTCTACGAAAAAGCTTATATTTATGTAATGCAAATTTAAGATTAAATGCTCAGAATTTATCTTACACCCTTATCAATAACAGTTTAAAGAAATCTCTTAAAAATATGTTTGAAATATGTTATAAAATCAAAAAAAAGCATTGTTTAATAATTACACTTGAATAAATAACATTTTCATTTCGAATGACTATTTCTTATATAGACAGATGTGATATTCAAGACATTTACGGAAAATAACAGATTTAATGATGATTGGAAGAATTCCGTTAAATCTAAGTTAAAGCCTATTAAAGTTTTAAATAACTATATTACTTTTTAAAAAAATTTGTTTAACCAAAGTCACTCCAAAAGGACTTGTATTTTATAGTTATTAGTAGTTCTCATTTATATTGGTGACATTTACTCTAGTCATGAACCGGAATTTCAGAAATTCAAAAACCTTTCCTATGACATATTGAAAACTATCGAACATCAAATCCCATTGGATCTGTTAACGTTGACGTACCCTATAGCAGAGTTCTTAGTAGCATAGTTTTAGTTCCTAAGTCACTTAATATTTGTTGATATTTCAGATTTGTATAAGATTTCTCGCTTTTATTAAATTGAATAGTTTTAAAGCGCAATGTCGGTAACACAAAGAGTGTGAATACTTATTTTCTAATATAGGAATTTAAAATTCTTTCCGAATTCTGTTTGCTGTTACTTAAAGACTTTCTAAGCACATCACTAATGTAATTACATAATGGACATTAGCGAAGGAAGTTCTAATTCATAAATGTACTCAACTTGTACTCGGAGAATAAACTTAATACTTTTCACTCAACCTGTTAAATATATTTCAACACAAATCTTAGAATACTTAAAATATATAAAATTACTTCCGAAATGGTTTTGGTGCTATCACATGCGTTTAATGCAATATTTTGTTTAGGAATAAAACTTGAGAGAGGAAATATAAAGCTACTTATCTAATTTCCATTACCTTAACTAATTTCCAAGAACTCTCCAAAGGAAAAAATACTACTCCAGGAGAACTTCGAATAAAATTCAGACTTACTCTATAATCACGATTTCGTGTCCAACAAAATTGATAATGCAATGATCATGTTCCGTTCTACATTTGTATCCATTTTGTTTACTCTTAGGATATCTTCATTAAAAATTTATCTTAGGCTGTATATTTCAATTAAGTTACTTTGTGGAGTAAAAATGAAGTAAACCAATTTGCTTTAAGGTACCCGAATACGTTAGGAACCGTTATTTTGCAAAAGCGCATAAATGGATAATATTTATGATATTTAGTGTCACTTAGATTAGAAAATGTATATAAAATTGTTTTAAGAAAATTATTACAATAAAAAAATAATTTAAAAACAATATTTTGACAAAAAGTGAACAGAATGACCAATTTTCAAAATAGTCTCCTTTTACACAAAAAATGCTTCTATTATAATAATATTTTGCCTCTGTATATAGCTCAGACCTCTGTACAGAGGCTCAAATAGAATGTTTAAATTATACAACTTAGAAATGGGTTTATACATGTTTTACGACAACAGAGGGGAGAAATTTTAATTAAAAAAATTAATTATTAATAATTATAATTAACGATAATTATTTCAGTGGGTTGTAACTCTCAAAATAATGTGAATTTTTCAAATATCATAGTTGAGCCTTTGTACATAGGTCTGAGCTATATACAGGCAACATATTATTATAATAGAATTATTTTTCACAAAAAAAAAGGAGAACATTTTTAATAAAGGTTATTCTAAGTTGATTTTTTGCCGAAATATTGTATTTAAATAATTTTTTTTGTCAAAATGTGTCCTTAAAACAATTTTTTACATGTATTCTAATCTAAGTGACACTAAATATCATGAAAATTATCCGTTTATGCACTTTTTTAAAATCACGGTTCTGATTGTAGTCGGATACCTTAAAACAGTAAGTACGTTTTACTAATATTTGATTTGAATATAGTAAAACTTTATTATTGCTTATCCCTAAAGATTCTTTCCTCTTAACTATGCTTTTAATTTTTTTTCGTGACAAAAGTAGCTCAAATTCTTGTTACTTTTGAAATAAGAGTTATAGAATTATTACAAATTAATTTCATACGCTTACATTTATTAAAATATTTTACATTACTTTTAACCGTACTTTCCTTCAAAATTTAATTTTTGCCCGGTAATATAGAAAGTAGAAGGTTGGTCTCTTGAAACTTTGCTTAGTCGTACTTTTGCAACTCCAAGCCTAATACTGGCTTATGTATTACTGTAGCTAACCTTAAGCTATTTTATTATTTTCTTACTTAGTGCGTTTTACTTTAAAATCCTATCTGAAGTTAATTAGTTTCACATAATCTAACTGAACGAATTTTGTGTTCTTGAGGAAATATTGAAAAATGCAGAGCATGTATATTAAATGCTGCAATATCTATACCTTAGTTTCATGTATAATAATGTAGTTTTAGCTTTAAAGTTTTCCATTGATGTTTTTGAAAACATATTTATGTTCCGAAGAAACTTTCTAGGCAAGTAGTTAAATATAAATCAGAGTGAATTAAATTGGAAATAATCAATGTGAAAATTTTAGTCATTAAAATTATGGTAAATCTTAAAGATCAGATGCAACAGGGAAAGGGAAAAAAATACTACAGTTTAATAAAAATAAATACATTTTATGACTATCATTCGATTTTACTGATAAATAAATGAAAGGGAATATAATAATCAGTACAGATAACAATTTTTTGTGATAACGTTCGTTATCTCTTAATATTTTTTAAAGAAAACGATAAAAATATACTCTACAATTCTTGCTATCTACTTTAGATTATTGGAACTTAACAATTCTGTTAAGAAATTTGCAAGAATATATATTATTAATATTGAGCAAAAATTGTGAAAAGATCTTTAATTCTGTAAAAACTACCTATTTGTTACCAATGACCTTGTGTCAGTATCCTCCTATATGATAGTCTTCATGGTAACTAAAATGTATTTGTCACTATCTCCCTCTTTTTTGGGAGTGCGTGTGGCAAACGTTTTCTTACAAATCTTAGTTACTTAAGGGTGACTGAGTTTTCCGGGTGACCACTTTTGCTCCAAAATATTTTCTATAAATAGGCTACATTTTTCCTCTGTGAACGACTTTGTGGTTTTAATTGTTATGTTGTACGACTCATTATAGTTTATAAATGTAAATATACAGAATATAAAGAAAGAAATGTTCTTCTGGGTGATCTCTATTGGATGAAGTTGAAATTGATCAAGAAAGGAAAGAAGCTGGTGAAATAATGAATATTAATCATGATAGCTGAAGAAAATTTGTGAAAAGTGATAAACAGGAAACTTTTGAGTTGAATGAAAGGTTTTCAAATGCTACCTAAGAAACTCCATGAAGAAAAGGCATGAAGCCACAAGTGTGCAACAAGAGATACTGCTCTTATTCAAAAAGACACGAGAAAGAAAAAGTTTAACATACTTATTTGTGGATAATTAAATGACAATAAAACTACAATAACTTGAACAAAATATGAAAGTTTTATTCCTGTAATGTTAGCAAAATGTGTCTGTGATTTGTGTACTTTATTAAACTAACGCACATTTGAAACGTTTTAGTTCAGTTTGATTAGATTTTTCTTCAAATTGAAAAGTCTTTAAAGGTAAGTACGTATTTTAATTAAATTATTCATTGTAATTACGATGAATAATTTAACAAGTAAAATAATCATAAAAAAAGAATTGGGGTGACTCAGTCACCCCGCGCGAATACTAAAATTATATATAGTATCGAGTGTGCGTCTTCTCCCGGTTTAAAATTAAAGTTATGCTTGAAAAACGATGAAGCAAACAAATATTGCTAGAATTTGTATCAATCAACAGTTTTTGTTTTAAACGTTTTTGATTGAATGTGGGTTATTCTGAATCAAATGTTTATATCTGGTAAAATATCCAAATGAAAAATGAAGTGAAATTAATCATAAAGTGAGTGAGTGTTGGGTTTTATGGCGCAAGAGCTAAGCTGCGCCAAACACAGTTTTAGATAATTAGAGTATAAAATAGTAAAAAATAGTATTATAAAAACATCTTTAATGAAATTTTTCATCTTTATAAACGCACTTTTAGTAATACCAAAAAGACAAATGTGGATTTATGCTCATAATATAAATGTTAACGTTTATAATGTAAAAGCAATCGAATCTACAATAGAGATATCTTTACATATTTAAATATGATTACCGTAAAAAAAAAACTAAATAACAAGAAAACTTTTTTAATATGTACGATTTTTAGCTAAACCCCAGAATAATTTTTGTAGAAAAAACTAGATACAAAACTGTTTTTTTTTAAAACGAAGTATATTTAGATTCTGAAAGACCGTAGTACCTGAAGGTTATAATAATGAAATCATAGCCGGTATTATTTCTGACGAGTTATGGGTGTGAGTCTCGATTCTTCTATAGACCTGATATGTAAAGGAGTTTCTACTGCAAAATCTATTATAATCCAAAGTCCCTGTGTTATAGTAGTGTAGAAATTTGGACCGGGTAAGCTCAGGTGTCCCCCTCGTCACTTGACTGAGATTTAAAACTATGAGAATCGTCCCGAATATACGTTAAACTTCAAGAGAGAAAGAGTTACATTAACGTTGCACTGTAGAGCTACACAAGGGCTACTGGCGGCGGACCTCATAATTTCGAACCATAGTCAAGTGACAAAGACGACACCTGAGCTGACAACCCCTCTCCTGACTTCCACGCCACACCTACAGGAGGACGCTTGAGCCTCGACATATTTAACGTGCATTGACACCCTCTACACAGCGGGTATTGAGCGGCATTAGTCTTGAACGCATAACACTTCAGCCACAAGTCCGTAACCTTGACCATTAGGCTACCTTGGTCACTAGTGTAACTTCGAAGTGCAACATAATAAACAATTAATGACTTCTGAAATTAATCGATATTTAAAGAGAAAACTATATCACTATCTTAGCCTTAAATAAGCAAATTAGGTGCCTTAGTAAATTTCTTTGTTTTCATATAGTTAAAGATATATTTAAAGTAGTTTTTCCCCCTGTGGAAATAAGTTTTAAATAAATCATTTATTCAAGTTCCCACTTTCCATTTGTTTGTATACTTGTGTTTCAAAACCTTACTTAACTGAAATTGTATTTCGATTATATATACTAAAATATTACTCGTTCTTCCTAGTATTTGAATAGTTTTTTGGAAAACAAAAATACTTTTAAAAGTAGAGTATATATAAATAATGAATGGTAAATATAAATTGCATTTGAACAAACATAACAAGTAATTTAAAAAAATAGGTTTTAAGTCAATTCCTACTTGGATCAACAACGAAAAATTTTATTTTAGCTCCTTTTTATTAAATAGTTACAATTAACATAAATATGTATATACATAGGACAGAATCACAAAATTAAGTAGTAATTAATTTTTTTAATTATCATTAAAGTATCGTATTGTCCTTTTAATTTCAGTCCAACTGAATGCTTTAACACGTGAGAAAAAAAACCTTTTCAAGTTTTGACACAAGTCGCCAAAAGGGTCGCTAAGTCGCCAACGTGGCGATATTTGAAATTCTTTAATTAGTTTTAAGCAATTAATTTTTATTAATTATAATTAAATTATTGTATTGTCATCCAAAATGATCCTGTACATAAAATTTCAGCTCAATTCAGCGCTTTAAAATGTATTTTATTAACGATTGAAAATTCCCCCAAGATAAATATAAATATACAAATATATAAATAAATATATAGACAGTGCGAGCTAATAGTAGGACTTGAAAAAGAAATCTCAGACAAATTTTGAAATGTTTTTCTAGTTGATGCGATTTATCAAAAACATTTCCAAACACATCTTACGTAAGGGAAAAAAATTGAAAAGGTTGACAGTAAATCCTGAAATTTGGTGATTTTTTTCTTTGATTCTTTTAACTCGTAAGACATTTTTCTTTTTAATAAATCAACACTAATCTCCATTTATACTCAAAGACTTGAAAGTGTTTTGACATCAAAATCTTAGAAGTGTTTTGAAGTACAAGAACATCTAGAACAAAATGCACTTACGTTAAGTAAATACATGAGTAAAAAATCTTTTGTTACAACTACTGCAGAAGACAATGGAAAACAATAGGGAACAAATAAAAGCCATCTTATTCCGATTTATACCTTGAGTAGGTATAATCTTCAAAACAGCTGAATTATCTGTTCAAAAAGGCAAACTAAAAGCATTATCGTTCTGAAGTGTGTATTTAATAATACAGAGATTTCTTCTATATGCCTTAGATGAATTAAAAAAAAACTTGAGTTAAAAATAGAAACTTTAAAAATTTCACTTAAAGGAAATGCTTTTGTAAATAATTTATGAATTTTTCTTATTTATAATATATAAATTAGGTATTGTATGAAAATTGATCTATAACGTTTAACAATTATTTATTATTTGCTTTATTAGCTTGGAAGTATTTAAATTAATTAAAGACATAATTTTTATGTGTTAATTGATCCAATGTTGGAAAAAGTCTTCAAATTTCTATAACAAATTACTAGAGGAATTTTCTGACCAATTTAAGTCAGGCTCTTTTTTTTTTCTTTTTTTTTGTGCATAAATATGTTTAAGCCTATAACTTTTTTTTATTTCAATCATTTTTATTTTCCTTTCGTTAATTTAGCTTTGAACAAACAGCGTCAACTTTTTTTTTTATGTTCATACATTATTGAATTTTGTCTTATTCAAAAAAAAAACATGCTGACTTAATCTATAGAAAATTTAAATATTTTGAGTATTAAATTGTGTTTGAGAATAAAAATGTGCGAGGATTTAAAGGGTGGAATTATTAAAGATAATATGAAAACTGAGACTTCTGGAACAGGTGTCGACAATTTATAGCACACGCGCACACACACACAGAGAGAGAGAGAGAGAGTACACAACTTTTAATACCAGTATAGAAATTTGTCAATTTTTTAATGAACGGAAGCTGTTAATTTTGAAATGGAAATTATTTAAGCTAACATCTTCAAAATTATGTGGAAAGCAAAAGTTACGGAACTATGAAAAGATTGACAATAACTCGCCTTATTTAACTATAAATCGATATTTATTTCGAATTGTTTAGTTGCCAATTATAGAGATTTAATTGTTTGCAGAAATTTTTTTTCAAGTCCCGTTTGTGTTGATTTTATATATATGTGGGAGCAAGTCCTTTCTTATATGAAAAATATTTTGAATCCGGAAGGAAATTGTTTAAAAACTGAACATTCAGAATTTTGTGGAATTGAAAATCACAAGCTGTACCTTGATATTAAGATATGAAAAAAGTGGTAGAAGGACAATGTTCGCATTATATAAAATATTTTTTTATTTAACTATACTGAAGAAATACTTACAGTTAATATATTTTTTTAATTTTAATAAATATGCTTAAAAGATATATAACACATATGTATACAATTTACATTTTTTTATTGATTTTGAATAAATAGTTATGTTTTTTATTTTTATAATAAACATCTTTAAATAATGTATAATTAATCTATACAAATATATAAAATTGAAGCGTCTGTTTGTAATTTGAAATTCACAGTTTTTTACTACATGCATTTAAAAGTATATATGGTATTTATGTCAAAAATCAATTTTTGAAATTTTTGTCTGTCTGTCTCTCTCTTGTTCCGGCTAATCTCTGAAACGGCTGGACCGATTTTGACGTAACTTTCATTGGCAAAATTCTAATGTTATAAGGAGTAACTGGCTACTTTTATGTTAGAAAAAAAATCAGTGTTACACGAAAACACAAAATTGAAACCAATGAAATAGTGACTAATATCGGATTCAAATAGGGATTATTTACTTCAATAGGAGTTTTTTTATTCAGTAGGGATTATTTTATTTTATTAGCCTCTTGTTCTTAATATCACAAAGGCACGCGGGCGTAGAACTTGCGAGCCTTCAGTCTCAACAATTTCTAGCAGTTAGATAAAACGTTTTTATTTTGTGTGTGTGTGTGATTAGGTCTCTGCCACTTCCCTACTAAGTACGACATTTCCCGTTTGATATTATTTAATATTTGTGTTATGTTTGTTTATTCACTTTGAATCTGGCAACAGAATTTCAGTTAAGTAAATTTATTCAAAACTGTAAATAGCCTCATTTATCCTCTCTGCGTAATATATATATTTAATTGAATAATATTTATACATTGCATTATTTTTTTTTTTTTGCGTATCTTTTATTTTTCTATCATTACGTTCTTCTTATTTCAAATTGTTTCGTTACAATTTTCACTGTTTTCTTGCAAATGAGACCTTTAAGTAATAATTAGAAATCAATGCTTAACATCGATATGTTTTCTTTCATTAAAATAGTTCAGTTTTCTTACTTTGAAACTGATAAATTACTTATTTGGTGGAGTAACATTTTTATTCGCTGGAGATTATAGACAAATATTATTAAGTATAAAGGTATGCGAGTGGATGAAATCACAACGCCTGTTCAAAACGTTCAGTACTTTAGACATTGTAAAAAAACTCATGAAAAAGGAAACATGAGAACACATTTAGCCGATTCAGAATTTAGCAAAATTCTTCTTGATGCTGGAGAGGGAAAGTGTCCAGAAATGAAAAGTACTCTAGATACAGAGCTACCGACCAGTCTTTGTCACACATGTTATGGCGGACACGGAAACTTTAATAAATAATATTTATGATGATACTCAAGATCAATATAAAAGATTTATGGTTGTGTGAAAGATCGGTTTTACCACCAATGAACAACCAGACTACTGAGCTTAGTTAGCGCATGTTTGATAAAATTCCTGGTGAATCACAAACATACCTTTCCATCAATACAGTTTGCAATCCCAATGAAGCAGCTAATTATCTAACAGAATTTTTATACAGTATAATTGTACCTGGTATATCTCCTCACAAGCTAGAACTTAAGATTGGCGTGCCCGTCATACTACTCCATTATTTAAACCCACCAATACTTTGCAATGGTACTAGGTTGCGAGTAGTGTCATTGCAGAGAAACGTTATAGAAGGTCGTATAATATCCGGATGCGGAAAACGCGAGATAGTATTTATACCACGAGTTCTCTTAATACCATCGAATTTCCCCTTTGAATTCAAAAGACTACAATTCTCTATCAATGTGTCAGCTTTATTATGAAATTTAACAAGTCACAAGGGCAAACGTTAAGGTATCCGACTACGTTCGGAACCGTGATTTCGCAAAGCGTATAAATGAATAGTATTTATGATATTTAGTGTCACTTAGATTAGAAAATGTATATAAAATTTTTTAAGAATAGTAGTACAATAAAAAATTATTTAAGTACAATGTTTTGACAAAAAATGAGCATAGAATGACCCGTTTTCAAAATATTCTCCTTTTGTGAAAAATGCTTCTATTATAATATTTTGCCTGTATATTGTTCAGACCTCTGTACAGAGGGTCAACGCTAATAATTATTTCATTTGGTTGTAACTCGGAAAATAATGTGAATTTTTTTAAAAAAAATATTTCAGACTCTCTGGAAAAGTTTTTACTTTATATATGCAAAATATTTTTTTAGAAGCATTTTTTATAAAAGGAGAACATTTTGAAAAAAAGGTTATTCTTAGTTTTTTTGCCGAAATGATGTATTTAAATAATTTTTTTGTCAAAATGCCCTTAAAACCATTTTATATATATCTATTCTAATCTAAATAACACTAAATATCATGAAAATTATCCATTTATACGCCTTTTTAAAATCACGTTTCCGAACGTAGTCGGATAACCTTAAGCAAAGCTGGCATAAATTTAACTAAGGGTTGCTTTTCCTGTGCGAGGAATGCCGTTAGCATTCGTTTTTTAGTCCAAGAAATCGTACACCAAATATTGCATATAGAGAGATTTTTCAATGAATTTAATATTGTATATAGAGAGATTTTTCAATAAATTTAATACCAAAAACTAAAAATTAGCAAAAAACAAATAATACAAAAAAGAAATATATGTATATATATTTAAATGAAACATCGATTCACACACAAAGTAGAAGAATGACATTAAGATGTTGAATTTTTAAAATCACAACTCAATTTACTTGTTATTTGAACACTATTGTACAGTTAAGAAAAAACTTCCTTGCTTTTTTTCCCAAAAAAAAGAACTTTTAAATAGTAATGATATTTATGGGCTTCGCGCGTGCGTGAATTCGATTTCCTCTACTTTTACTTATAGTATAGATTATTTATTGATTCTATATGAAAATAAAACTTTGCATCCATGGAATTAACAATAAATCTTAGAAATAATTTGAAAAAAGCATAAATAATGCAAAATTATGAACAAAAGAAAATAAAATGATTACATAACAAGTTTGATGTTTATTTGATATTATGGAAAGTAGTATTGGAATTTAAAAACAACATTTTAAAACACGAATTCAAGTTTAAAAAAATCAGGATATTATGAATTATATTTGAAAGAATTTATTTCATAAAAATCGGAAACCTTTTTAGAGAGAGAATCTTGAACATTTTGAAAATACAACCTATTTATAAATTAATTTTATTACCGAGTCAACTATAATATATAATTTGTTTTATATATACATATAATTCAGTTTCGTTACATGACTGTCATAAGAATTAAATGACTTATGTAAAATAAATGTTATGATTTGTTATCATTCTGCGTTACTTTGTGTCAAATTATTTTCTGTTTTCAGTTATCTTTCAAACAGGAGATCATGTATTGCTAAACATTTACGGCAATTCAAATACAAAAAAAAATGAATTTAAAGAACAAATATGTTATAAAAGAAGTCTCAAGAGGGGATCTTTCTTTTCATCTTATTCAGTGATTTATTACTTGGCCAACTCTAATGTATACAGAAAGGAAATTCATTATTATCTTATCAATGCTTTTCGGATTACCTATTCACGAAGTAACAAAACATTATAGTACATTCCTTAAGATATGCAAATTTGTAATTATTTTTTTACAGAAATCCAATATTTGCTTTTTTAGACTCTGGACTTCACATTGTAAATTTTTTTTTCTCTTTAATGTATAAATGTTTTTCTTTTACTTAAAGAGCAAAGCCCACATATATTTGAATTACCAGTATTTATTTAAAAAAAAATTGGTTCTGTTTAAAAACAAATGAAGAATTACCAAAAGGATGCGATTTGAGATATACAGAAAGATAAATTTTAGAAGATTATAGTTTAAATAGAAGTAAATTAATAAGTACAAAAGATTTGGGGGAAAAATTCTTTTTGTTAAATTCAGTATGTTAATGTATGTAATTTCAATTCATTTTTAATGATCGTTCAAAACGTACCCAACTTGTATTTTATATATGGTTGTTTTTAAAATTGCTCTCAGAAGCAACATAAAGACAAATATCGACAGGCATCGAAATTTTGAACCGTGATGAAGTGATAATGGCAACATCTAAGAGAACTCTACCCGGATGCCACGAAGTGGGTGAGTTGTGTCGCCATTCAGATTCTAAGCAACCTAACGTGCACTATTCTGATGCATATCTAAATAGCATTATGATTCGAATACATGAATGCACAACACGTCCACCTCAAGCTTGTGACCATGAACATTAATCGCGACTTTACTCATTTTATAAGCTAGATGCTTATAATTTTGTATTTAGCTTAAGCAAAAAATTTTATATGTTTTTTTTACAAAGAAATATTTTAATCATAATTAGAAGTGCATTTTGAAGTGAAATAGTAGACAGAAAGAGTGGTAGTTCTTATCGTGAGTTTTTGAGTATAGATAAGATTTTCTATTTCCATTTGAGGATAGGATTGAATTTTTCATAAACGTGGCTTTGATATAGTTTTAATTTATATCATACTCTGAAGCAACATAAGGGCTACTGGTGACGGGTATCATAACTTCAAATCCCGGTCAAGTGGAAAAGACGACACCTAGCTGTCACCTTCTCGCTCTTCCGTACCACATCAGCCGGAGGACTTTGAGTCTCTACAGAGATAACCTGCCTCAGCCTCTCTACACGGCAGATCTTCAGTGTCACCAAGACTCGAACTCACGACTGGCAGGCCATGAGTTTGCTACCCTGACCCCTCGGCAGTCGTGACCAGCCACATGAGGATTAGAATTTACTCTGAAGTAATCTTTATGTAGTACATTCGCATGCACTAACGTTGCATTAACTCTTTATCTACCGCATTATGATTTACTGCAATTTTTTTATGCAATATTTTTATTTGAAACACTACATTGAAAATTAAGGGATATATACAAAAACAAAATACTCAACTTTGGAAATTTAATTATTTAGAGCTAATTAATTAAAGATATTCAAGGGTAAAAAATTAATTATACACACTCTTCACTTAAAATAAATAGTCAAATCGTTTTATAAGGTCTTTATTAGCATACAAAAAACATAAGACACCTTTTGAAATTAACTATTTTTTCAGAACAAAAATGACAATCTTCGCAATCCACTGAAAACGCAATTTCTGCTATATAAAACTATTCGGCTTCCCCACTATAATACTCATCATAGAACCCGTGAAGCTATATATCTTGGAAGAGGAGATTTCAAAGATTATTCCTGCTAAGTATCGTCAGAGTATTCGTAAAAAATGATTATTCTATGCAATTTTAAAGTGCTTAAAAGTACCGTCGGTAGATAAAGGGTTAAACAACACCGTTGATATCTTAATAAGCAAAATTAAATTTTATATGGATGAACATTGATGTAAATTTACAAGAAAATATTACATTGAATTTAATGAAAATGAAACATGCCCTATTTTTGGAATATTTACACTTAGTCCGATTGTGTTTGCATTAGTTTGAGATTTATTAGACTGAACTAAACAAACTTTTTCATTGGACATTTTTCACCTAAACAATTATGAAAATTTAGATACCAGAGAGTTATTCAAAGCATACTTTTAAAACGCAGTGATGTGCCGTTAAGCGTTATATAGTAAGGAATATATAGGTAGAAAATATTAAAGATTTAAAATTTAAAAAAGTATTAACCATTTTAAATTGCTTTGATCAAATTCTGAAATTACAGTATGATAGTAATACAAACCCTATACAAACTCTTTTACAAAATCAAACTTAATAATCAATACAATAAAAGTACTAAGTATTTGAAATGACTTAAGTACCATTGATGATTATATATCATAAAATTGTGAATTAGTTTTAATTTATATATATATTTACACTTAATCTAAAAGTATAAAATTATTAAATACAGTTTTTTCCCTGTAGAGTTATATTAGTCTCATGTGCATGTTTTCTGTCAGATCACTTCAATAATTCTACAGATGTTCCATGAACTTTAAGTAAATGCCTACTGTTTGCAATATTTTTTCCGTTTTTAAAGCCGCCGCTTAGAAAGTGGATTCCTTCATAAGGAGAGAATCGATTTATTATTATTAGGGAGTTTTTTTTTTGCTAAAAAAAAGGTTTCTACTATGATATACACTTGCAGTGTATTTATTCACATATTGGCATCGAAGATAACGAAGTGGTTGATACCTTGGTTAAGAAAAGACCAATGACTTTGACCTATACAGCCGCGTATTTGTATTTACAGACCAAAATATTCAAGAGTTATTCTACCCACATTCAAGTCTACCACTAGTCTACAGATTCAAGATGTATCTTCTTCGCTTTCTTCTCCGGTACATGACTGGCATAGAAGCAAAAGATCGACTAGTGTTATTGTTTCTGGGGGTGTTCGTGCCTAGTAGACTGCAATGTCAATACTCCTAAGGGGTCACTTCAGATCCCTGAAATTTGATCACAGAAATAAGGTCTTCCCCATCTGTGGTAAATATATTGATTAATCCTATCATATCGAGATCCATAAAAATTATATAATACTCACTTGTTGACCATCATCAAAACTTATAGCTTTAAATAACTCGATATGGGCTCAAGGTTGCATGACTCAGCCATGATTTTCTAAATGTTTTTAAATTCAAGTACTTAATTACATCGTACTGAGCGATTTATTTCAAAAGCTGCTTCAGTTCTTAATTATGCCTTTTAGTAAACACGATAAGACACTAATATTTCCTTAGTTATATTTGTTGTGATATACATTTATATTAAAAATGATTATGAATTTCTGGGATTATTTTAATTCCTTAAAAACTAATGAATGAGCTTTTATTAAAAATTTCTCAATTAATTTTTCCAAAGAAAAATGAATTTTAAGCTATCCCTTATTATCTTGGAAGATGTAAGTCTTAAAATGCTTCAGATATAACGATCTATAATTTATAAATATTTGATGCCAAAAATTGCTATAAAAACATTAATATTCTGGTGTAAAAAATATTTTTCATCAACATATTTTGTATAAACACCGCATTTAAAATTATCTCGATACTTAAAATGAGCCTCAAGATAAGAGCCAATCTCTCTTTAAATGTTCCTTAGATATCCGCTCAAGTTAATTTAAAAGAGGAAAAACTTAAAAGCAGAAGTTCGCACTCTTTTGAAAGCTCTAGAAGACTAGTTTATCTTTTATACTCCTATTTCATTCTTGTAAAAGAAGCAACATTTTTATTTCAGGGGAAAAAATCGAAATAAATGACTGCATTTTTTCTCTCAACTTTACAAACATTCAACTTAAAGTTTATAATGAAAGCAATTTGAAAAGATATACATCTCAGATTTTGAAACTAGATAGAAAATATTTTAAATTTTTATTTGTAATTAGTATTAGAAAACTTCACTTTGACAATTTCTGGACATATAACGGTCTGAAAGTTTCCGTTTGAATAAATATTTTAAGAAATCAGAAACACACAAAATAGTCATTACATCTAATTAAATTAAAAATTGTAATTTATTATACATCAAGAAAATTGATTCACTATTTGCAGAGGAAAAGTTTTGGTTCTCCCCAACTTTCCAGAATGTTTTTTTTTCAATTTTTAATAGAACTGGGAATTTATTTTTGTGAGTGTATTTAAGCATATACTCGTAACCTCAGCAAAATTTCATTTACTTTTCATATAAGTGTTTGAGTACATATGAGCTTAACTCTTCAGATGTTCAATTAAGTGGATTACTAGTATTTTACTAGATGGTTTGATTCTTAAGCTTTTCTAATCATTTTATTAAATTAAATTGTGCTATTTAACTACAAAAGACATTTAATTTCTACAGAAACGAGGCATTTTATCCACAAATAAAAGACCTTTCAAATTCAGATCCAACATTTTTAAATTAAAGAATCCTTTATTCAATGCGCAAACTGATACTTAATTATTTTAATCATTGAATTGTTACTTTCAGTTTCATATCATTTATGAAGGTCAAATCTAGAGGACAAAAAAGACTTCTTCATAAAAATGCTGTTCCAGATCTCTCTACTGGGATTTATCTCTCAGCAAAAACAACATAAATTCATATCAGTTCTATGTATGAGCAATAACAAATTAAAAAGACTGTCAGTTAACTATAGCTTACTAAATTAGAATAGACTAAGTCCCACAATTTTTCAACATAAATTTGCAATTCTTGTGTTCAATCAAAAAGTTAAGCCAAAAATGATATAATTTTGTCACACGTATTACTTGAAATATACTATTTGTGTAATTGAACAATAAAAATTTTAAACTCCATATTAAAACTGAATTGAAAAACTAAGTAATGATGTTCAGCGTGATTATTCAGTTTTATTCAAGTGACACACAGATTCATTTAGCACTTGCTCAGAGAAATACTATCTTGATATGCATTTAAAGTTTTAATCTTAAATATATTTATAAAGTTATGTTATTTTATCACTAAAAGGTTACTAAAATCTGTAGGGATATTATATTCTTTAAGGACATATATACTTTTAAAAAAATGGTATTTTACACATGATCTCTCCCTTTAAAATAATTTATCAAAGTTCTTTTACTTAAGATATTGAACAATTGAAGTTTAAACTATTTAACTGTATGTTATAATATAAATAGTCTATTATTGCTATGAAAATTTATTAAATTTCTTGTGAAATCAAATCTGAAATACTAGAGGATAACAGCGCTTGGTAACAATTTGTCTATAAGGTATGTGACTACCCAAAATTCGCCGTTTTGGAGAAAAGTTTCGAAATTTCTTTTGTTTTTATTTTATAGCCCATACATTTAAAGTTCCAAAAACACTATTTTTGTTTCTACGATATCTAGAAGCAAAGTTATAGCATAATTAGTAAACCGGATATGGACTTTACAAAACTGGAAGTAGATCCCTACACAAAATATTTTTAAGTTATTAAATTGAAATTTTCATAACATGTTTTATTTTGTTCTATCTGTGTTATGAATCAATCTAATCTGTGTTTATATTTATGTATTTTATTGCATTTTTATGAAAAAAAAGTCATTAATTTTTTAAAAAAATCATGTTTTCGCATAAAATTTGGCATATTTAAAAAACTTTCAAAAGTATTACAAATCTTTTAATTTCTAACACATATAGGGGTGTTATACACGTACTGTAGAAATATTATTTGAATACATTTATTAGAAATTGTGTAACTGCAATTTTTCATCAAAATTTCACTAAAAACGACAGTTGTTATAGTCTATAAAACTCTCCAGAAAACATCAAAAGGTTAAAAAAAAGTCCCAAATTAGTTAAGCATGAATCTAAAAAGATCTTGACCTATAAATTTGGTGAGTTTAAAAAAATGTACAATTAGTAGAACATTTTTTATACTGTATTAAATTCTTTAAATGCATTTTCCGAGAAATTATGTTTTTCAATTTCTTGCTTCACGGTAAAGTTCATTACAAAATTTCTTTTTAAGATATTGAATTAAAATTTTCCGAAAATGTTTTATTTAGTTTATTTCCTGTCTAGACAATAGTTTAATCTCTGTATATATTTATGTATTTTATTGCCCTTTTTGTGAGAAAATAACATTAGTTTTTTATTAAAAACCGAGTTCTTGCATAAAAAAATGACATTTTAAAAGCTTTCTAAAGTATTACAAGTCTGATAGCTCTAAATACAGACAATGATGTTATTTATGTACTGTATAGATATTATTTAAATATATTAATTAGAATTTTCAATACAAGCCTTACCGTAATTGCAATTTTTCACAAAAATTTCACTCAAAATTCCCAATATATCCAAAATTATTTTTAATTTTGCGGAAATTGTACTTGAATTCCTAGTTTTAAGCCCTATTTCAAATACAAAAGTGTTTATTTAGTTGAAAATTTATATATTTCAAAAAAGTGCTCCGAAGGTATTCACATAAAAGTTTTTTGGTTGAATTTACTTAGCTATATGTTCATAAACTGATCTTTTAAAAAAACTTACAAACAACAATATTTTGCGTAAAAAATTTCAGGATATACTTAATCAAACAATTATAAAATACTTCTTATTCTTAGATTTTGAAAAAAATATAGCAGATGTAACAATTAATTTGAAATTTCTAAAGTACAATATTCCTTTTAACGACAACAATTAAGGATAGTAAAATTAATTATTTCCTGATATTATTGGGGAAAAGATGCATGCGTGCTAGGCAGATACATTACCATTAGAAATAAATCGTATAAGTTATATTCATTATTGACTCTAAAATTTGGCAAACAGTTATTTTCTAAAAAACATTCCCTTACTGCTAAGTGCGCAGCTGGTACAATAATTTGAGGATTTAGTCGATAATTTAAATATGTAATATCAAAATCTTCTTTTCTATAATCTATGAATAACTCAGATTTATTCATATTTGATTGCTTTTATAATCTTGATTAATCCAGATTTACAATAAGGACCCATCCAAGAATATAAAACGAACTTTAAAGAAAAAAAATACGTTTCAAAGGTAAAATGACATATCTTGCCGATTAAAATAAATTTCCCAACTTAAAAATAAACGAATAAAAGAACTTACCTAACATCCTCTCCAGTACTCATCCTACACAGATGCTTCTTTTAATCCTTAGTTTTAAATTAGAGATGGTCAGAATAAGTGTAAATCTAAATTTTATAAAACTTAAAAACGCCGTGGAACAGCCTAGTAAATGCAATGAGATGAGATCATGTTTTGACTTCTTCACAGAATAGATTAGTAGACAGTAAAACAATTGCCGTTGAATGATAGAACTCTTCTTAAAACAATGGGCGGTATCAGTACTGATAAACAATCTAAATAACTCTTTTCCTGCTTGTCATTATTTAGAAAAGTGAATGAATATATTTACTTTGAAATAATGTACTTAATATTATCGAAGTATAAAGAATTTTGAGACTTAAGGATAATTTCTCAATATAATTTATTAGCTACTTTTGAACCATAAACGCTAAGTATCAATAATTTTTGCTAAATAATTTGACGTAATCGATTAATTTAACTCAACAGAATTCATGTCTCAACATAATTAAAAATAAGAAATGCCAATGAAGATTGGTCATCGCTCATCACAGAAATATATTAGGGTTATTGATTGATTGATTCATATTTTTTATTTAATATCACTTTACGAAGCTATACGATGGCTATTGGCGAAAAACTCAACTGATTCAAAGGATTTAAACTTACGTACCATTTCTTCTACCTCCTCTCAGGAAACAACATGGCCACGGTAGCTCTGTGGTCAGGATCACGGACTCATAGCCGGCGTGTCATGAGTTCGAACCTAGTGTCGCTGAAGACCCGCCGTGTAGAGGGAACTGATGCACGTTAAACCTGTCGCAGCTCAAACGCCCTCCCATTGGTGTGGAAATTAGGAGAGGGGGTATGAGCTCAGGTATAGTCCTTGTCACTTGACCATAGTTCAAATCTACGAGCTTCGATGCTAATAGTTTTTGTGTAGTTTTATAGTGTGACGAAAATGCAACACTCAATCATTATCTTAGAAAGCAAACACCTCCACACTTAGCTTTAGCAAGTTCTACCAAAAGTATTTTAAGCAGGAAATAAAATAGAAATCGTAACTTTTAATTATGTAGTTTAGTAATTATATACTTAACATAATTCATTTAAATGCAGGTTTCTAGTTTCCTTTTAATATAGGTATGTTGTTACATAGTCCAAAAATACATAAAAATAACACCGTAAAACTTTAACAAATTGTTTCAAAATACAAATTTAGATGAATCATCTGTTTCAATCATGCCACTGTCACATCCTGTGAAAACTTTTTTTCTTTGTATTTTAAATAAATTAGACACCATATGGGAAAGGAAATTGACCGCGATAGTCCAGTGGTCATCGTCCCCAACTCATGGTCGGTGAGTCATAAGTTATATTTTCTGGCCCACTGAAGACCCAATGAGTAGAGTTTAAAACTGCCATTGTTGAAATACCTCCCGTTTGCGGGATGTTGAAGTTCGGAGAGTGGGGTGCATCCTCGTTGCTTGACCAATGTTCAGAATTAAGTCCATTACCAGAAGTCCTTCTACTGATTTAGAGAGAGAGAGAGAGAGTATTAAGTTAATAAAAATCACACAAATCATATTCAGAATAGGCAAGAATTTACTCAAAGGATTTAGAGGTATTAAATATATACCACATGCATTACGCATAGTATGTACATAGTAAGAATAAAGGTTTTTGAAAGAGAAAAGATCAACGCGTTATAAAAATTTTATACAAAGAAAATTAGTAAATAAAACTCTGGAAAAATCATACTGCTTCAACTCGGAGAACCACCAGAGCTATTAAAAACTGCTTGCAAAATATACTGCAGAATCAAAACATTTCCTGTATAACATCAGGAAATACAATTCATGTTTCCAAATGACATTGTTTGGAGAAGTGTACATTTTTGAACACACCTATGTGTGTGATTTAACAGAAATATCCATAAGCATTGTAAATCTAACCCATTGCTCTCAAGGAATCCAGAGTAGAGCCATTTAAAATTTACAGTCAAACTTGAGGTCTCCACTCGGAAGACAATGAAATAAATTAGGTTCATAACATAAGGACAAAAATAAGCCGTAATAATTTCAAGTATTTGGTTAACAAATTATAAATGATATCAGTTAAGGAAAGTTTTGCTTATATATATTTAGATTTTTTTTTTATAAAAAATCATACCTACAAGGCAAATGTTTTAACATACTGAAAACATGCTTTCTCTTGAAAAAGACTGAGCCACAGTAACGCGTGGCAGGGTATAGCTAGTATATATATATACAGAGAGAGAGAGAGAGAGAGACAAAACACAAAATCACAGCATATATACCATAAAAAAGTAAGTAATAGAAGATCTGCAAAAACGTAGAGAATATGATTTAAAATAAAAGACCCCAGTATGTTAAATTAAATAATAATCCCTTGATTAAACGCAATGCGATTCGCCTCCCAGCGCCACTATTTTTCACATAGACGTGCGTATATAGCGTATTGGGGAGGGGACAAAAAAAGAGAGAGAGGCAGAAACCAGCAAGTTTTTCTCCGAAATAGGCGAATCTTACAAACACTGTGATGGTCTTTTTATTGTATTCTAAAGCCTTTCGAATAGTTTTTTCGAAAGCAGTGCAAAGAAAAGAATCGTATTTATAAGAAAGAGATATATATACGTCCATGGCACTCAACGCACTAGTTGAGCGAGATGGATATATACGCCGGTGGGATTTAGAGATATATAATAAATCTTTAATTAATTAAATAATTGAATCCAAAACACAAAATAGAAGTATCTTATGCACTAATACAGAACACCAGGGATTTACAAAAAAGGGGAAAGCAAAAGTAAATGAGTAAATAAATAAAACCTATATATATTGAATTTTGTCGATGATATCTTTTGCTATTTCAATTCCTACACTATTAGCTCACACTCTCTATATATTTATTTATCTTGTTAAAATTTTCAATCGTTAATAAAATACATTTTAAAGGGCTCAATTCAGCTGAAATTTTATATACATGATTATTTTGGATGACAATACAATATAATTTAATTATCATTAATAAAAATTAATTGATTAAAACTAATTATTCAAAGAATTACAAATACAGCCACGCCGTCATTATTTTTGGCGACTTGTGTCAAAACTTGAAAAGGGTTTTCTCACATTTTAAAGCTTTCTGTTGAACTGAAATTTAATGTACACGATTATTTTGGATGGCAATATTATACTTTAATGATAATTAATAAAAATTAATTGCCACTTAATGAATGTTGTGATTCTATCATATGTATATACATATTTATATTAATTGTAACTATTTAATAAAAAGTAAATCTGTCGATGGTCAAACGTTCTTCCATTGGTATGGTGTGGAAATTAGGAGAGCGGGTGCCAGCTCAGGTGTCATCCTCGTCACATCACCATGGTTTAAAATTACGTGACTCGTCGCCAAAAGCCTTCGAGTAGATGAATACTCTTCAATGTTAATACTTACACACACTCGTACATAATAAATGTTACGTAAATAGGAGTAAAATACAGTTTCTAAGGGAAATGGTAGCAACTGCAGATAATTTATTTTGAAGGTGTCTATAAATGCATCTTCTTTTACTGGATTGATTTGGTTAGAGTCAGAGATATATTTACGCCGTACAATAAAGCTGAATGGGGGCTATTGCCGACGGAACTTATAATTTTCAATCATCGTCAAATGTCGAAGATGACACCTCAGCTGGCACCTTCTCTCTTAACTTCCACTCCAACCGGAGAAGGTTTGAGCTACGACATTTTTAACGAGCATTGGCTCCCTCAACACACCAGGTCTTCAGCGGTACTAGGCTTGAAATCATGACTCGCCGGCTACGAGTCCGTGACCTAGAACTGTAGGCTACCATGGCCACGAATTGATTTGGTTTCAATGGACGAACAGCAAGCAAAGTTAGCGCTATTGACGATCGATCTCATAATTTTGAACTGTGGTTAAGTAACAAGAATTTTGAATCTCACACATTTAACGTGCATTAAACCCCTACACAAAGAGCCCTCAACGCGCGGCACCAGGGTTCGAGCCCATGATTCGATAACGCCGGTCATGGCCTTGAGATCATGATCATTCGGCTATAGCAGTTATGTGAACCCCAGTTTTTTTTGTATATTGCTTTAATCTTACTATAAAAAAGTTTGAAACTCTCTCTCGTAGCTTATTCTTCAATTTTCAAACATTTGGTTATCTTAGAAATATGCAGTATATTGGGAATACTTTATTTTCGTCATTTTACACTGCAAAGTATTCGTGCAAAATTCATGGAGACAATTACTTAATGTATTTTCTTTATTTAAAATTGGTATAAATATTTTGCTAAAATTACAAATTATATGTATATATATTTCGATTCAAAATAATATAAAAATATATACATTTTGCCATCCGAAATAAAATACTCTATATATAAGTTTTCCCCTACCTTTTTTATCGCTGCAGACCGGTCAGCGTTTGATGTTTTTACCAAGGCCCGCTGCGGTTGGGGGGATGTTGATTGTTTATATTGTCGCGTAAATTAAATTGATATGGAATTCGATACTTACAAGGAGAGGGCACGACTAGGGAAATTCATTTCGGGTCGAGACTTAGTGTAATAGTAGTACACCTTTAGGGTGTTCAACCCTTAATGTAATTCCTTCGAATGGGGCCAGTCAGTTCGGAGAAAACACAGCGTTCGAAATTCATGTGCTTAGCTTTTATACAATTAAGTTTATATTTTTGTCTCCGGCCTAGTGGCTCGATTGGTAAATCGACTGCCTTCAATGCGGTTGGATCCGTGTTCGATTTACGCGAAAAACTTTTTTCTTTCAATTCCTTTAATTATTTTTTAAAATTAAATACATTATTTATGAAAGGTTTATTAAATATTAAATTATATTTATGTAATTATTTTGTATTTTATAAAGTAAAAAAAATTTATTATTTAAAATGAATTATTAATTAAAATTACTTAAAATTATTAAAACTTAAAATTTCTTAAAATTAATTATTAATTGAAATTACTTAAAATTATTATTAATTTAATTATTAATTGAAATTATTTAAAAGTACTATTAATTAAAATTATTTAAAATATTTGTAATTAAAATTAATTATTCATTAAAATTATTTAAAATTAATATTAATT
>BMAV01021267.1:0-144476 GCA_019973955.1 Trichonephila inaurata madagascariensis | reverse complement strand
GAAAAATAAACAATTCTTTAAGAGCGATGCGAATTTATTATCAAAATCCAATCCTTTTTAAATATGTGGATTCAGCATGATATTCACAGAGTAAATATACAAATGTTCACACCTTCAACAGAGCAATCAAAACAAAATAACAGTGTTTAAAAAAATACACGTCAGTAAAGTTATTATCCACAAGCACAGCCGAGCTATTCGCTAGTCAAAACAATCCTCACTACTGCTGGTTTACAGGACTCTTCACCGCCCCGGCGAGTAATCTCATTTATAGGCACAGAAACTCTCCAGAAATATAACAGCCGTGTCATTGAACGTGACACTAGTGGAGAGATCTACCACTTTCTAGAACAGAGGTGCGCGCAAACTATCGCGACCCCTGTGGGGTCGCCAGTTTTTGTGGGTCGCTAAATTTTTATGAAATGCATTATGCCTGCATGCTGCAGTACCATACAGTGTACATATAAAGAGCGAAACGCCGTCACTTACTGTTTAATTGCAATTTCGCTGCTCCGCTCTTTCTTTGACCGTAATGCGTAATGTATGCGTAAAGTGTGAAGACGCAAAGTTTTCGGTAGATGACGCCCCTCGCGGTATTTCGCCAGTTTTACTGAAAAGCGCCTATTTGTCCGACGTATTGATGTAATACGTGGCTGTATCGAACGGTGCACACTGAGTATGTGTGTACACCGTAATGAGATGGGGTGGTAATCAAGGGCTGTGGGAGTCATCTTGTAGACATGTGTAGCCAGGGGCCAACCAACGACTGCAGTAAATTATCACATCAGTTTTACTGCGCGTTTCCATGTTAGTTGTAGCATGTAACAGTTGGCCTGCAATTTTTTAGTTTCTCCCTCTAGTTTTATCATGTGAATCTTTGCTTAATCATGATTTGTTATATTTTTATCGGGCTTTGCTGCTCTTTTGCTAGGGTATGTGCTTATCATTAGAAGGATCTCTGTTAATTTTATTAAATTTCTCGAGAAAAAAAATGATAAATTTTTTTTATTATTTGTTTTAATTAAAAAAATTTAACCCCTATATTCATCATGGAATGGGTAATACGTATACCGATGAGGAGAGGTCTCAAAATTTGAACTAAATGCCCCATCTAAAAAATAAGAAAATAAGCAATGAGAATTTATTAAGTATGGTTTTTACATTTTGTGTTGTTGATAATGAAGAACTCAGAGGCGTGTCATTTGCAAACGAAAATTTTCTGAAGTAAAATGAGAGCATGAAACCAGCTAAATTAAAAAAGGGATCTGGAACCAAACATAAAAACTTCAAAAATAAACATGCCGATTTTTTCAAAGACGAGTTGAAAAATCTGAAAATTCAAAAAGCAAATCTAAAAGAAATTTACAATACCCTCAGGAAATCATTAATACGAGCTTCTTTAGAAGTTTTCTTATCTAATAGGAAAACAATGAAACCCCCATACAATTGGAGAATCCCTTTATTCTTAATGCAGCAACTAAGATGACATCAATTATGCATGCATGATAAATATGGAAATAAACTAAAACAATACCATTATCAAGAAATACCGTGTCTCGGCGGATTTTAAATGTTACTAGAAATATCGAGTCAGAAGTCATAAAAGGCATGTACCATCTGTATTTGCTTACAACTGACGAGACTACCGGATATTACTAAAATACAAACCACTATTTACGTTAGACTTATTTTTTAATGAAGATATAACAGAAACGTTTTATGTTAAAAGATTGAAGGGAAACAACTGGAGAAAAATATTTGAAGTAATAAATGAATATTTTAAAGCAAAGTCCCTGCCTAGGCAAACTGTGTTGCGTTTGTACCGATAGTGCTGCAGCATTAACAGGTTCTAACAGCGCGCTTAGTTGAGAGGTTGAACTGAAAAGTGGCGCCTCATATAATATTTAATCACTGCATGATTCATCGGCAATCTCTTGCCGTAAAAAGATATGGATGAAGAGTTGCACAACGTATTACAAGATGCTGTTAGTTCCAATTACCTACATTAAATGGAACAGTCTACATTAAATGGAAATGTCGTCTCTTTTTCAATACTTTGCAATGAGATGGGCTCTAATGTATGAGAGATTACTGTTACACCGAAGTCAGATGGCTCTCTCAATGTGTGGGAAAATACTACGACGGATATTTTATTTGGAGAAATGAAGTATATGTATGTTTTTAAGCGAAAAGAAACATACATTGGCAAGTTATTATATCAATGAAGTTTGGTTGTGAAAGCTGAGCTATTTAGTTGATATTTTCGAAAAACTTAACGACTTAAATTTGAGCCAGGGTGAGAATTCAACTATCATAACTTCAGCCAGTAAAATTCAAGCTTACAAATGTAAGCTTAGGCCCTGACAAACTCAACTGGATAAAAAATGTAACACCGATAACCCCCCTGCTTTAACGATTTTATCAAGGAAAATAATATAGATATATTTATTATTTAAAAAAACATCATTTCCAATCACATTGAAAAAGTTAAAAGAAAATTTTTCGAGAAGTATTCGAGGATTTACCTAAACGATCTTAGTTGGATCTCTGTGAACTTTCCTAACATATGGAAATTCAATTTGTGACACTTAGCGTTCTTCTTCTAACATAACCCGCATGTTCTTTGACGGCCCCGATTAATGGCATAAAAACTTCTTTCCAAACCCAAATCCACGAAGTAAAACGAAGCAACAATGCACAAGATAACCTTTAAAAGGATAGAAAGTTTAGTGTGAGAAAGGATGGCAATCTTAGAGAAAGCTTAGTGTGGAACAGTTGGAAGTGTGTTTAGACAGCCTACCAGGAATCACGGAAAACGCCCACCCTCGCTAATATATACAAGGAGCAACTATTGCACACGAGCACATCAGTCTACCTGGAAAGTATCAGATTGTTGGTTTCTTCAACCATGTATAGGAGGATTATATTCTGAACGCTAGTAAAATATTGAATTGAGATTAATAGGTGCTAATTAGTTATATTTTGATAAGTGATATAATTGCGCGATCTGACTTAATTAAAGCGGCGTACTTTGGTTTATTCTCTCACTTACTGGCAAGTTTGTTCGTTATATAAGTAATTTTAAGTTAAATTCTTAATAAGTCATATATTAAGAATTATAGAATGTCTCATCTTTCCGATACAATCCCGTCAATTCCTCTAACTTTACGTGGAACCCCCAAGACATAGCTATCGATAGAGTATATGTCACAAAATTCTTCGAATTAGTGAGAAAAGAGCAATTGATAGATTTGATTAGTGATTATACTCTTCGAAATCAATTTAAGACTCAGCCTTGCCAAAAATTTTGGCTATCCGTGAAAAGCAATATCCCGTTCTATGCAAGAATGCCATCAGGTTACTAATACAATTTTTGCATCAACGTATTTATGTGAAACGGATTTAGCAAACTATTTTCTACCAAAATCTAAGTATACCGCTCGTTTGAACCCTGAAGACATAAGCGAATTGCAATTAGCAACATATATCCGGAGCATCGATGAGATAATCAGGAAACTTGCAGCCACATACATCCTTTATACATTAAAAGGTAATTTACCTTGATTTTTTTTTGTTATACAAAAAATATGAGGTTTTCTTTAAATTATAAATAATATTAATATGTGTCAGAAATGATTATTTTTATCTGATAAAACGAAAAGAAATGCGCCTATTTACATGTCGTATTTTTGGTAAACATTTATTTTAGGGTCGCCAAAAATTTTCTCTTTGGCTGTAAAAGGTCGCAGTCGAAAAAAGTTTTGCGCACCACTGTTCTGTAGAAGATCTCGAGGGTTCCGGAACTCGCCAACATGGCCGCCAATGACGCCAAATCGCCAAATTGGTCACCAAATTGGCCGTCAACTTGGTCGCCAAAAATCATGCCAAGATTTCGCCAAGTTCTCATTGGATCGCCATTATAACGTATAAATGGTGACATTGTTTGTGAATGGTACACTTTAACATGAAGTAAAATATGTAACATAGAAAGTAATATAAATGTTAATAAACACCTCAAATATACAAATTATTGACACTATTTACACAAAATTCGTAAATAATACTGTCTGTATATAGAACTGTTATTTATGAAAAGTTACTCTACAAATATTGGTTTTCTATATTTTTTCTTTTCACGATATAATTAATATTACATCAAACATGCTTACTTAACAGCATATAATGTTTCGGGTGAGAAAGTGCACTCTCAAATCAATTGACCTGAGGATCTTGCAGGTGCAAATTTCTGCTGGAAGCATGTAGCTCACACTTCGTAATGGTGTGGATCTATGCGTGGCTGGACTTCGTTTCTCATAGGCAAAGCGTTTTAGGAATTTCGGTACCTGTGGAATACAATAAACTTTCTATAAAAGTACTTCCTTCAGAGAATCACTTCACTTTTATTTCTTATAGCATTATACTTCTGAATTTTATTTGAATAACTTATTATTTTTATAGAAAATTACAAAATATAATGGGATTACTGTAATTTGTTCTTTTCTCAAAATTAATCACTACCTGATGGGAAAAAAACTGACACCAAGAAAAATTATTGTAGAGTGGGTGAAATTTGAACAGTGCAATTGTCCAGTTAACATGTTTAATTTATTAAATTTTCAAGACTGCGGTTAATTTAAGTTTCATGAAAATGCAGTATCAAAATATGAATGCTGTTATATTAATAGCCTGTGTAATTACCAGAATTTTGAATGCAAGCCTGCAGGAGTGCATGTGGTTGTGTCACATGTGCCGAATGTCACTTTTATGGTATGGAGTTCCCCATTGCTGTGTCAATACTGGGACTGTTAGTACTTGCTGTGGATGAAGATGAAGTTGTGTCATCCAATGATGTCTCACACGTTCTCGATTGGAGACAAATCTGGTACAGATCCTCACAGCCAGGTAATATGTCAACACTCTGTAGGAGCCCGTTGTGTTACAACCAGTGGTGGTGTGAGGGGCAGGTGAGTTTATCTCAGCTGGGAAAACCCTTCTTGAATGGTGCTCATGAATGATACAGTACTATAGGTTGAATTATCAGACTGATGTATAAATTTACAATCAGTGTGTTTGAGTAACCACGAGAGTGCTCCTGCTATGATAAGAAATTGCTCTCCAGACCATGACTCCAGGTGTAGGTCAAATGTGTCTAGGACGCAGACAGTTTGGTTGCAGGCGTTCCCCTAGCCTCCTTCTGACCAATGCACGGCCATCACTGGCATCACTGGCATCACCATCAACAAAAAAACAGCAGATCTCCACTCCGTCCTCCAATGAGCCTTGGCTTGCCACCAATAGCTTCGCAAACGGCAATGGCTTGGAGTCAGTGGAATACACGCTGTGGGCCCCGGCCTGTAGCTGTCCTTAAATAACCGGATTTGTAGCAGTTTGTTGTGTCACTGTGGTACCAACTGCAGCTCTAATTTCTGCCGCAGACCCAGTGCGATGCGGCACAATCGTACGCAGAATACGGCGGTCTTCCCTCTCTGTAGTGTCACGTAGCCACCCGGAACCTGGTCTTCTTTGAGTTAGTACTTTCCTCTTCACCACTGCTTCCAACAATCCCGCATAGTGGATACATTCCTAGCTAAGTTCTCCGCAATATAGCGGAAAGAGCATCCATCTTCTCGTAGCCCTATTTCACGACCTCGTTCAAACTCGCCGGTGAGCTATTGATAATGGTTTCTTCGTATCCTACATATTTCGGCTAAAAATCAACTCTATACGTCAAATCTCACAGACACATAACGTTCGCGAACTTTACAGTGCGCATTTAAAGCAAACTCTGTATCAGAGTAAGTTCTTGAGTGGCGCTACTAGCACCACATTGTTTAAATTAGTGCGAAATTTTAATCGATGTCATCTTTCAGATGTATAAACACACTTACCTAATTTCATTTAATATCTAACGTAAGTCTTTCTTGGAGTTTTTCTCCATCAGTATAGGTAACATACTGGAGTAAAAGGGTCAGCAATCATCGAACTATCTCAGTTCCTCGCATAGCACATGGGCAAAATACAAGACTATTTAATTTATTTGACAATTTCTCCCGTGGATCATACTCTTTGTTTTCGTTTAAGAGAAAATATTCATTTCTGATTTGTATCTTGATCTTTGATGGTGGAAAAGTCAATTTTCTGGCTAATACATCAAATGTATACAAAAGATTTTTCAAAGCAAATATGAAAGTTTTAATAATATAATCAGTTGAAAGTAAATTTAATCTGATTTGTATTTTTGAGATGAATAAGATAATTTATGCTATATCAATGTTTACTTAGTATTATGTTAGTATTCAGCTATTGTAGATCAAATGTCAATAACTAAAACTAGTCCTTCTCTTTGAAATAAATCTTCAGTTTGGGTTTCTACACAATAGGATATGTTGGACTTAATGCAATATATATAAACAAGTAAATGAAATATGAGAAGATAATTTATAATATAAGAATAAAAATAATACAAAAGAAAAGATTCACTATTCAAATCTTAATTTTCTAGATATTGGGCAAATTTGACTGGTCAGTGTACATAAACAAATACAACTTAAATTAATGACAAATTTGTGTAAAATAAATTCTGCTCAAGTGGTCAAAGTAATATTCAAATTAATAAGAAAAGAACTCTCAATATATAGATATAATTTTTCTAAATACAATATAATGTGTATATTGAGAAGAGGAGACATATAGGTTATTTACAAAGGCGATCTATACAGACAGGAAATCAAATTTGAAAGATCTCTACCTTCGCAATCGCATTCGTACAAAAGTGATTGCGCATTTTTAAAACCAAAGGAGTCATAAATAAGATATTTCTCTCATATTTATTTTGCATTTGAAATATTAAAACTGACACATCAGGAATTTCGCCATTCTGTTATGAATAACGATATTTGCTAATAGTTCATTTAATAGTTAGAGCTAAAAAATTCGTAAATCGCTTACCCAAAGAACTTGCACTTTTTAATGGATACTGGCCCACGTAGATATCTTCGACAAATGAGCAGGCTCATAACTTCTTGCCAAAGAGGCCCGGAATTCCACAATAGCCTTGCCTTTACCGATGCAGATGCAATAGCCAGACGTAAACTCACCTCCCATACATTAAAGGAGCAGATCTTCATTCCAGAACTTTCCTTGTAACCGCGTAATTTCAACCATCATAGCCAAACTACGTACAAGACACTCTCAAAGATGCAAATATCTCCTGATAGCTAAAGTTACAATGTTTGTCCTCACTATCCTGACATTCAATTCTTCTAATCATATTTTTTAATTGCCCTTTCATTTTACAAACTTCACAACATTGCCCTAAACTACACGGACCATCAACTGTTTTTATTCTGCTTCAAAGCCCTACGTATAGCAAGTAAGAGCTATTTTGATTCTCTGCACTACTTGGACAAGATAACAACTTAAAAAAGTTGATATAACTTTGTGTGGAAAAAAAAGTTTTAAGAAAAGATAGTTTTAACACATTGAAATATAAAATAAAGACCACAAAACGCTCTTGAAAACTGTTTTAAAATTTAAAAAATTTGTTAATTACAACAAAATGCAAAGCAAAGGAAAAATAAAAGCCATAAGACGTGTTAGATTGTTTTATAAAAGCATAACCTTTAAATTAGCTAAGAACAAGAATTTGGAAATAATTTTCAAGAGGAAACGCATTTTCTTACAGATTATTGGGAATTATACTCAGACATTCAAGCACAATTCCAGAACTGTGAACCAATACCTTTGGAATTGCCAGCTGAAAACACCTTTAAAATATTATTCAACTATCTTACTTCTGTTATTTTTCCACCAAAGTATTCCATATAATAGTTTTAGTTGCTTTCAACTCAGCAACTATAGCTAAACGATTACTCGAAAATGTCGTGACCCACGTTGATGGTGCATAAGATCTAATTTCATAGTCCTGAAAATTAAGAGGAAAACATTATCTCTTCATTCTCTCTATAAAAATTTCAACATCATGATGGAGGAATAATACAAAACATCGAATCTTCACCTATAAGGTAAAAATATTTAAGCACAATCAAATGAGATACAATAGAAAGAGGAATGGCTTCTCAAATATTATATAAAAGAAGTTTAAAAAAGCGGGTATATCATTTTGATAATCGTTGAGTGAAGAAGATAGCGTTATGCCTAATATAGGAAGCAGAAATGGTTACCAGCTCTCCCAAGGCTCTGGAAATTCGACAGCAGAAGAATCGTGGCCTATAGAGAACGTGGTTTATTATTCTCGCAAATATGGCTGCTCACATTAACTGAATCCAACAACTACCTTGCGAATAGGGAATCGATAGGTTCAGGAAGATCATACAGGACGCCATACAGAGAACCCAAGTAATGCTGCCCGTCACTAAAACCATGAGGGTGACATGTTGTCTGTCAGCCCTGCAGGATCGTATGTCGCCATAGACTCAGTCAGGAAGCGTGCTTGTTTGCAGCAAAAGCCCCACGGACAAGGTTACCACGTCAGGAGCAGCATGGAGTGTTCCCCGGTGACAAATTATTATGGTTTCCTTTGACACTGCAGCATAGAGAAGAACGGTGACAGAGGCTCCTCCAACAACAAAACTGGGTACAGGAGTGGTAGCCAATTGTCTTTTCAGAAGAATCTTGGTTCTGAGTGCAGCATCATGATGGACCTATCCATGTATCAGGGCACTGGTGAGAACGCGAGTGGTCTGATTGCATTTGATACTGTCATGTGGAACCCTGCACTTGGAGTAATGGTATGGGAAAGCATTGGGAAAAAGACAGAAATATCTTTTGTTCATGCCGTCGGTAATTTGAAAAGTCAGTGTTACGTTTCTTAAAGTAGATATTTCATTGATCTTCGAGGTTTCACAGATGTCCTCTTCAACAAGAAAAGTGAAAAGACCAAATGTTGCGTTTAACTTCCTGACCTACTTCGTCACAGAATGTGTTAGACTTGTCTCAGACGTACACATTCTCCAGATCTTTCATCTATTGAAAGCATCTGGTCATGGGGTGATGAGAAACTGTACC
Source organism: Trichonephila inaurata madagascariensis (assembly GCA_019973955.1). Taxonomy (NCBI): domain Eukaryota; kingdom Metazoa; phylum Arthropoda; class Arachnida; order Araneae; family Nephilidae; genus Trichonephila; species Trichonephila inaurata. Next base: position 135,449 of record BMAV01021267.1, on the reverse strand, counting down.
ACTACCGTTCTCCAGCATTACGCTTGGCGACGTTTAGTACATTGTTGCAGCAGCCTTAAGGACTCTGTCACATATTTGTCTCTCCAAAGTCAATCTTGATCTGATGACTAGCAGGCCAAAAGTGGTGTTTTAGCAGCCATAAAAGGCAGTTGTGTGTATTAATTTAGGACTTTGAATATCCCAAATAACATTTTTTTAAAAAAATTATTTAGGACTACTTCTTATTAAGCTGTATACATGCAGTAAGCTTTCTAAGAAATGCTTTACTTCCTGATGTTGCAATTTTAATGCCCTGTAGTGCAGATACGCATATATATATATATATATATATGTGAAATAACTTTAATATTGCTGGTGATTAGTAAATATGTATAACTGTGAGATGTGGCGAGTGGATGCCATTGTAATGACGAAAAGGATAGGGCGTGGCCGGTGAGGGATTGCCGTATATTAGACGCATTTTCTATGATGGGTGATACTACACTGATGGGATTGACGAGGTGTCTTGAAAGTTAATCCAGTTGCATATCTTGAAACATATAAAACATAAAAGTACGGGACGGCACAACATTGCAGAACAAAAACAACTAACACACACCTGCTGCAGTCGACTACATGGTTAAGGACAAACACATAAGAGAGAGCGAATTCCAGAAATCTCGATAATTATACCCAACGGGAAATCACATGATTTGGGAGTGGATGAAGTAATCTCAACATTAATTCTCGTTAGGCGAGTGTTCAGGGCAATAAATTAAATGCGTGCCCTGGATGGAATAGACCACAGATAAATCAAAAGCTATTAAAAGATTAAATTACTGAGAACTATTATATATATGTATATGCATATTATTATTATTTATTACTATTTAATAGTTTAACTGTTTTCAGTTGTAGGAACATCAATGCGTTTAACAAACAACAGGTTTTTCCATAAATCGAAACTTATAGTAGAAAAATTCTAGAAATGCAATAGATTTTTTCTAACATAAACAACATACATAAATAAGCCCCTCAAAAGCATTATTATTTCAAAATTTAATTACAGCACCATATTTATAAGTCACAAAAGCTCATGAAACAAATAAAACGCAGCTTCTGTCAAATCCTGACATTCTGATGTGGTTTCTTCACACCACCTTTTTATATAGGCTGGAAAAGTAAGATCCAAAATTTTCTAGAATTAAATCATCAAATAATCATTCTAGATTTTCTAAGTTTTCAGAGCATATATTATTGCCACAAAATTTGACAACTTGGCGACATTTGCCGAACAAATTTGTCACCAACCATTACTTTCATCTATGAACCATTTCCTTAGCCACAATATTCTTCTTCGGCAGGTAGGATAATAAATTTAAACTCACTAAATAACGTTTTATATATTATAAAACACATTCTCCATACTATATTCTTGCCCTGCTTGAGTAGACAAAAATTCCAACCCACATGAAAAAGAAATACAAATTATGTGAAACAAAATTCAGTTATAAATAATGCATCTTGTTACGTAGAAATAACACCTCTATGACTTCGCTACAATAATAAAAAAAAATGTTGTTTAGCATTTTATTAATAATCAAATAAATAATTGAACAATTAAAAAATAAATTAAAATAAAATATATTCCCTGTAAGATATTCTTATTATATTTATCATTTTTGTATGTATGTATACCTAAACTCTTTTCCCTTTTGATTTTCCAACAATTTCGTTTTTACATTAAACTTTTTAAACAAATTTTCAACATTAAAATGTGTGTTGAAACTTAATTTTCAAATTAATTCCTATGCATTTTATTTTATAGATTACGATATTTACGTCAGAGAGTAATTATTTTTCGCGTGATGAATTTATTAAATTAAATCAGTATTGTGTGAAGGGAAAAAAATAAATGTAAGTCATTCCTTCTAAAAAAGGGACTATTATAAAATTGGTATTTTAAATTACATTAAATTATGGACTTTAAAGGAAAACTAATTATCTTTTCACTACTCAAAATTATATTTCTCAACTATATTTCGAAACAATTTGTTTTTTCGATTTTGTCCTGAGACATAGAAATATCTTCTATTTTAATAATGCTTTTTCTACGAATTGCAATTAATCAGAAAACAAAGAAAGAATATTTTTTATATTCTCATATTTTCTAGTAAATAAATGTATAATACTTAAAACAAGCGCAATGAATTCCTAAGCCATACCTTCAAAGTGATTTCTTTTCATTGCTATAACACGTAAATACTAAACAAAATGTGATTTATTAAATTAATTATTAGAACATTCGACAAATAATTAAAACTTACTAAGTTTATTTAATTACTAAATTTATTTTAAACATTTCATTATTTTATGTCATTTCTTACATTTTTTTTTTACTTTGTTTGGTATCTTGATAAGTAAAACTTTATTTTTTTGGACTCAGATTTTTTTTTTAAAAGCAATACAGTAAAATTTACGATCCAAGCGAACCGTATGGAAATGTTTCTAAAATGGCTACGATGATAGCATTATCTGGTAAAAACAATTACCCGGAAGCATAATGAATCCAAACACTGGGAAATAACACAGAAAAAACATTTTCGATACTTAACGTATTATACCTTAAACCAAGTTCGCCAAGTGCTATCCTCGTTATATTTATTGTATTTGAACATGCAAGGAACGGTCTTCCACTACTGGTTGCATATCATGGCATTTGGTGACGTCTTTTGATTTGACGAATTTGATTGACGGTACCCAAATCTCATCAATTTATTTCCCAATATGTTTTTAGATTAACCAAAAATTTAATTATTTTAAACTTCTAATCAAACAACCATTAATTTCAGGCTTAATTTCTCTGTATTGTCCTTTTATGATCATAAGTATTTTATGCTTATTTGTTTTCATTACCAGCGTATTTTTCTGATTGATCGTATTGTACTGCTAACAATAATTATATAATTATATATATAAATAACTTTATTGCTAGTTATCTTGATATTTGAAGCAACTGTTTAAGTGAAAAACTAATGTTACTTAGAAGTGATATTGAATCATATATTTCCAACGGTTATAATAACTTACAAGCTGTTCTTCTAGCACTTCGTATTTTGGACATTCCAATTCATTGTACGTGCATCCTTCCACCAAAATGAAAACAGAAAAGACCTATTCAAAATTTCAAAAAACAAAATGAATTCAATAAAGTCAATACTTAAACGAATAGCTAATTCACAGAATTTAATATAAATTCACGATACATTCTTTGCTTTTATTTCTTATTTGTGCTGTTGCATCCTTAAGACTCAAGATGCTTGTTCCCCTACTGCGATACACATATAAAATCTCCCCCTCCCGATTACTTTTCTCTAATACAGAAAAATGTCATCAATAGCTTAGACTCATATATAGGTATATTTATGGGGCATCGGATTCCCATACAATTGGCGATTTATGCCCTGCACCTGACTGACCGAGAAGTAGTCTTTAGTTTTCCCAAATTGCGATTTATTCGAGGTAATCTTAGTTTAGCCCTTTGATACACACACCACACGTATATATATGCATGTGTGGATGTGTGTAATATATACTTCTGGCACTAAAACTGCAACATCAGGAAGAAAGGTAAATAATAAAATTTTACTTTACATTGTAGGAAGATAACATGATTAAATTTTAGGACATTTAGGAGTATAATTTGTTAAAAATTAGTATACACAGCTGCCGAGTATAGCAGCTAAAAGCGGCTCTAACCCTGTTAGGCATCGAAATGGTCCAATCAATCAGCAATCCATGGCCAGATGCTTCCAATAGGCCGTGTCTAGAGAACATGCTGGTCGGAGTAACAGTGGAATACCCTCTGTGGCGAGGTAAGTCATGTCATGTTAGACACCATGCAGTCTTGTCTTATCGTATTGAAAAACAATGTCTCCGAGGCTGTGAAGATAGCTCGCAGCCTCTGACCTTAAGGGGTCTCAGGGGTGTTAAATTTTTCTAGAGGTCTGAAAATATAAACAATTTTCAAACAGGTATACTCCCTTTTAAATTTAAATTAAATGATTCGAATCTTTACAGATTATTTATAAAAAGAATGGGGCTTCAAAAGTATATAAAATGTTTAAAAATATAATCATAATTTTAAAAATCATAAGCATATGAATATTCTATGATAAATATTAAGTATTTTTTGTGTTGCGCACTCTATTTTCTAAAATGGTAGCTTTAATTACTAGCTATAAGTTGAATAATAAAGTTAAATGTATTCTCATTACACTGTAGCTATTTTTATATAAATAGAATAATAACTTACATGTTTTAATAAATAAAAAATATACATTTTTTAAAAATATTTAAAAAATTGCAATGTCTTACAAATATTTTGAAATACAAAAGATATATAATACTAAAATTAGGTACGGCTTAAAGAGTATGATGCATTTTATAATTCTATAAATTTTTATACATCAGATGCTACTATTTTAGAAAATAGCGTGCGCAACACAAAAAATACTTAATATTTATCATAGAATATTCATATGCTTATGATTTTTAAAATTATGATTATATTTTAAACATTTTATATTTTTCTGAAGCCCTATTCTTTAATAAATAATGTGTAAAAGATTCGAATCATTTAATTTAAATTTAAAAGAATTATACCTGTTTAAAAATTGTTTATATTTTCAGACCTCTAAAAAAATTTAACACCCCTGAGACCCCTTAAAATGCGAGAAATGTTATCAGTTACGCGAACAAGAAGAGATGTTCTTGTAGGATTTCCCTTTCCATCGCACGAAGTTCAGGGCTCATATGACAATATCGAATGCAAACAGCCCGCATGCGTTCTTCTCGGTGCCTTCAGATGCGGATAAGTCCATCATAATATTGTAAGCCAAACTGTAACTCATCTGTAATGACGCCGCCGTATAATTTCAATATTGTCGTTGGGTGCACCACTGTAACCACGCGTCTCTTTACAGATATTTCAAGGAAAGCTGCAAACAGACCCTTCTCTAAACGTCATCGCATTGTCCGTGGGTATACAAGCAGCACACAAGTCCCCTTCATGATACAAGTTCAAAGATCCTTTAAGGCTGGCCAGACAACATGCCTGTTTTCTCGGGTGGCCGTTGAAATCCTGCATGGCATTCATTATAACTCTTTTGAACCCATCGATTCCCTATTCGGAAGGCTGTCGTTTGATTTCGACCAATGGGAAAAGCAATATCACGGAACAATAAACCGCACTATCGATAGGCCACTATCGAATTCCTACACGAGCTGGTATCCATTTCTCCTTTTTATACGAGACATAACACGATTTTCACACAAACAATTCACATTCTCAAAGGTGACTTTCGAATGAAAAACATCTTTCATAACTTTCCTTAAAAGCAGAGTGGCAGAGTTTCAGAAAAAGTTTCGCTCGATTTCGCTTAAACATTTACATATCGCAACATTTTCTTCGTTTCATACAAATTTGATGTTTTGTAATATCTCCTCCCTTCATTGTACTGCAATGTTATTAGTTAGCTGTATACCAAATATATATATATATTTGGTACTTATGTGTTATACCGTCGACCAAAACCACCAAATGTCGTGGTGTGCAGAGACAATAGCCAATCCCGCGCATGTTCGAAACAATAACAACAACAAGGCGACATTCTTTAAATGGCTTCTTTTGATTTGGCGACATCGGTCTACGGTATAACACGTGAGGGTATTTACAGATTATCGCAGCCTATTGGCGACATAAAATGAAAGAAGCACATTATTGCCAATGGGCTTGATTCATGAAGTCTCATGATAAAAACAAACACGTGTTTTCCATTGAATTCAAAACAAACATTAAACTAATTCTACTTGTTCTGTTTGTAAAACTCAGATAAAATTTCAAATTTCATGTTTGGTTAAAGATGTTTAAATGTTAGGAAAAAATTTCTTAAAAAAGATTTTTAAATTAAAAAGCGTATTTTATGCTTATACTTTAAATAAAATGCATTTTGTATACATATGTACTTTTAAGAAAGTTTCTGCAAAGAGCAAAACTTGGAACCCCGGGAGCGCGTGAACTGATTAGTTGGAAACACAAGAATAGTTTTATCGTGTGACTATGACGTCACATGAGTTGATTTGAATTGATTGGCTAGAATCACGTGGCTTTCACTATCATGTGACTATGACGTCACATGAATCAACCTCATTAAGCACCTATGACACACGCAAAATTGGGGTTGCCAACTCGGCGAGTTGTCTTGAACGCAATCCGATAATACGCCAGTACCGAAAATTTTTAAAGTAAAGGTAGTCAAATCTTCCCGTTTAATCCTTATAGTATTTTTTTTTTCTTTCATCTTATTTTTTGTTTTGGCATATTTTCTTGACAGTGATGACACTCCTAATTTGGTTTCTCACTCCTTCCTTATTTTTGCATTGTTTTCTTTCTTCATCTACTAATTCTTCTTAACACAAGAATTTTTATCGAAAATTAAGGAAAAAACTACAGCTAAAAATATTATCCAAGGTTAAAGTGTAGAACAGGACGGGGGAGGGTGCTTGGGGATGTAAATTTGTTTTGGCGATCGAAACCGGTCGCCAAGTAATTTCATTTAGCGATAAATGTTTTTGGCGACCGGATTCGATAGCCAAGCTACATAATTTAGTGGTATGTGTTCTGAGAATTTACAAATTGTAATTTTGCAATAAAAATGAAGAGATATTGATGTGAAATAAAAAAAAAATATTTATAAAGCTACCATTAATGCATGAAAAAAGTTGCATTTTTTTTAAGCAAAAGGAAATTGTACATTAGAATATTCAAGAAAAAATCTTACCTGTGTTCAGGAGAGTTCTTCTATAGGAGGCTAAATTTCTTTCACTGCCTCCAAAAGGCAATGAATAAGGCATTCGGATTGCTATGTCGCTTCACCTTTCTCCACATGAACTCCACAAGGTAAGAATCGAATTTATCCTCACACCTGAGGGTGCCATGCAGAGATTTTTTAATGGAGCTCCCCGAACCCTCGATGAAGTTTGTATGAGCCCCCGTTTCCAGATCTTTTAAGTGCAAGCAGTGACTGATTGAAAGATGAAGAACTCCTTCATCTTCCAGACAATCATAAGCTTTCCAGCAATCCGATATGATTGTTGTGCCTTCCTTTATGTGGCACTTGATGGATTGAAGAAATGTATCCTTCGACCTACCTTGAACCACATGAAAGAAACACTTATTCGAAGATCTTTCAATTCCTCCAAACACCCATGCTCCATTCACTCGCTTGCCTCTGTTATACTTTCTTTTACCAAACATGCTTTCGTCAATTTCTACTACCACACCAGGATCTCCAAGCATTGAACTTCGTACATACACATTTCCATGCATACCTCTCTGTAAAAACTCATCTAATCCGTGACTGTTTCCTTCGAAACTAAGTTCGAAGAAAATGAAGTCACAGTCGGGCTTTCGCACCCATATATTCGTCAACATGAGAATCTCAAGCATACTCAGCTTATTTTCTTCGAACCGGCTCTTCTTCCTTACATATCTTTTGATACGATGGGCATTCACTCCTTTCTTTCGGCATCCCCAAATGTATCCATCACTCGAACTCTTTTTAATCAGATGCGTAGCCTTCTTTTTCAAACCGAGCATTCAGCACTTGTAGCAATCAATCCTTTTTCCATGCACCACTGTATAACAAAAAATTTCCCCTTTCGTTTCAAATCACACACACAAAAAACACAACTCAAATCATATCTTTCAGATATACTCTTCTGGATCAGTCGATGGAACAAACGAAAAACAGGAAAATCAAATATTAAAAAATTGCAGAAAAATTCAAAATATTCTTCGCGGATGAAATCTAAATGCGAAATAAAAATTAAAGTAAAAATAGAATTGTTAATTTGAAAATCGTCTGCTCATGTTGAAACCATCCGCAATTTTTTTAATTAACCAATAGCGATTAATTAAAAAGAACACGTGATCTTATCTGCATTAAGACCACAAATGAAAAATAAAGGGTTACCAAATTATACACTATGCCAGAATGAATTCTTTATCTCGCCATGACATCTTGATAAAAATCGCCAAATCCAAAGAAAAATCTCCAAATTCTTTATCCGACGAAAGCAAAACAAAAGAAATCAGCAAAAAGCTTTCATTTGGAGTCGAAAATTCAGATTGGCTTTGGTTTAATGTCATATTTTTCTGATGTTAAACAGATTGATGATTTGTCACATCACTAAAGTATAAAATTTCAAAATAGGAACTAATTTGATATCGGTACGCTAGGGATTTTTGGTTCCAAATAGTAGTAAAATTTTGCCGAATTAAGGCAATAAATAACAATACACTAATCACCAAAGATCTATTTGGCATGATTTCTAAATCACGATAAAAATAAAGAGTAGCTTACAAATATCAAATTAGTTTCCCAAAATAAAATTGCATTATTTCTTTAGCATAATAACTTAAAGCTTTGAAGAGAAGACGCAAATGAATCATTTCAAAAATTGGGGTAATCTTTAATAATTAGTCTTTAAAAGTATGTTAAATTTAAAAGGATTTGTTAAAACTAATAGTTATCATAAAATTACTAAATCATATTTTAAAATTTTAGCAAATGAAAAATCGCTTACGATAAAAAGTGCTTCGTTCCACATTTTGAAGCTTTAAAAGGATTTAAATTGAATTTCAAAATGAATCTGAAATATAAAGAAAATATATTGCCGAAATCCTTTTTAAACATGATTTTTTAAGTTGATGTGATGAAAGCAGGTGTAACTTTAAACAGGAATGGGTGAAAAAGATATTCAAAATTTCAACCAAATAAGCTTTAAGTATTACTTAATAAAATAAAAATTTGAATAGAATTTTTTTCAAACTGTATTAAAAATATTGTTTGATTATTATTACCTCTCTTCTTAAATTTAGTTTATGTAAATTCAACGATCAACTACATTATAAATTTAAATTTTGTCCAATAAAAGCAATATTCTGCTGTCACAAGTTGAAATTTCGTAATTTTACGAGATGTTGTATAATGTTATTTTTTAAATTTTATCATTCGTTTAAAGAATGTAGTGTTCCTACAGCATGTTTAAGCTGTTTTGTAAAATATTTAAAGAGCATTTCACGATGCAGATTTTTGAATATCATTATCAACCCACTGGTGTAAGAATAAGAATTCATCGCAGAACTAAATGCATAATTTTCGTCATTAACAAGTTAGGTCAAGTATTTATGAAATACATGATAGAGAGATTTGGATATCCTTTTCATCAACGAGGTTTGGAAAAATGAAATGAAGTGACAGCTCACACATTAATCTTCTCGTTGGTTCTTGATCAATTTAACACAAATGTAATGAGAAGCTAGAATTGTTGAAAAATATTATGAAACAACAACAACAACAAAAAAAAAAATTGCTCAAAGGATTTTTTATTTAATCACTCAAAACTATTTTGAAGTCTTGTTAAGAAATATTATTTTTTCATTAACAAAATTTAAAAATAAAAGCTTTGTATTAAACTATCAGCCCAACTTAACAGTATAAAATAAATGGCATCAAATGTCATGTCTTCAGCGAACATCACTTCATAACTTCAGCGCTGATAAAAGCAAGCATCACTGATTTAATAATTTTGTTTTATGACTTGTAAATCTGTCATTTTCTATAAAAAAGTTAGTATTGTTTTTTTTGTTTAAAAAAATTTTTTGATTTTTGAATGGCTGGATTTTTTTATCCCTTTTAGAAGGGGGTTTTTTTAAGTTTTGTTTTTTTTAAAAGTTATTTTGCCTTATTTCAACTGCAGAACCAGATACCGCTAAGAAATAAAAATTATTTATTTGAAAAAAGGATAACGAATATAAAAATGCATGCAAAACCCCCGCGAAAACCAAAAAATCCCTTTAAATTTCTTCCCCCCCAACTTAAAAACGTTTTTTTTAAATTTAAAATTAATTTTTTGTTTTAAATTTTACAAAATATATATAGTTTTTTTAAAAAAAAAAAACTTATTAGGTTTTAAATTTCTCATGCCTAAATAATTTTTTTAATTTAAATAAAAGAAATTTTGAATTTTTTTTTTTGGATTTGATCTTTTTGATAAAAAAGGGGCGCTGTTACATCAAAAAACTTGTTTTTCTTTTGAATGGGAAAAAGATGCAAGTGGAGAAATTGAGAAGGGGTAGATGAAATAATATGTTTGACCGAAGGAGGTTCATAAAATTCTGTGTTGAGAGTATTTATAAGTTGTGTAGTGTGTTAAAAAAAAATATAGTAAATAGTTATCCCGGTAAACAGAAATCATGTTTTCGGTTAAAAAAAAATTAAACTAAGGATTGGTCAAAATGAAAACCCCGCCCCACCCCCTTTTTGTTTTTCATTATATACGCCATCATCCCGTATAATCTGTTCTGTACACTGAAAAAAAATTATTGCATTCATCAAACCTTGGTTTTTATTTTTTAAAATTTTTTTAGCCCCCCATTGGGTTTTAAATTTCATGTTCAAAAAGAACAATTTACTTTTTTTATAAGTTTTGGGGTTTATAAAAATTTTATTGAAAAAACACAGCAATATATAGACGACATTAAAATATATAACGTTATTTTTTGTCACCAAAAAAAAAACTTTTTTTTTTAAAAATGAGTAAATATCACTTTTGGTTTTTGAAAGTGTTTACCCTTTTTCTCCCCGTTTTTTTGACCATCCATATTTCATTGCGTCTATTAAAAATTTCAAATGGTGCATCGTATCCAACTTGGTAAAATTCACTGCTGTCAATAGTCTCGTCATCTTTCACACTGTTTTTCAAGTTCTCGGCTTCCTTATTCCAAGTTGCTTGTCTCCAGGCATAGCCTGAGAACATTCTGAAATTTTTAAACAATTTGATATCAAGAGTTTTTCTTAGAAGTCTTAGAGCTTACGTATTATACAGTTGAACCAATTTCACCATATCAAAAGACGGCGCCAATTAAAAAAAATGCCGCCAAATTCTGTCATTGTTATAATCATAAGGTTCGAATATGCGTAGAACAGTTTCCATCATTGGCTGTATATTATGGCATTTGGTGATATTTTGATTCGACGAAATTGATGAACGGTATAATACATAAGCACCGAAATTTCAAATACATAAATTTGATAACAACTTTTTGATCTTTTAATAGTCGTTTAATATTTTTTTTTATTGTTTTACTATATAAAAAATTTGTATCATTCATATTTTTTGTTTATCTTTTAAATCATTTCAACTTTTGAAGTATAATATATCTTAATAAATTTTTTGTGATGATTATCCAGTTAAAAATGTTTACGAATGTATAAACAATTTCGAATGAATTAGCTTCTGCCAATTTTTTTTTATGAAATGGAGAAAATTAATTTTTTGAATAGAATTACACAAAAATATTTTAATAAAAATTGCATTAATTGATATTCAAGACATGATTTCATTTAGTTCTTATATTCTATTGAATTATTCAATTTCATACAAACAGGAATTCTAAAATATTCCTCATATGTATCACAAAATATATGTTCGCAAATCTCTGAATACATTACATTACATTAGTATTCCTTTTCTTCAGTAAATACATTATACGTTAATTATAAACATACGAAATACAAATTGTCTAATTCCATATGATATTTAGATTTGAATTGTGGCGAAACAACGTTATTTTAGCATGATTAACTTTCAATTTGTAGAAGGAGATAAATAGAAGTGAAGAATATTTATTTTTGGATATTTGTATTGAAATAATTCAGTAGAATTTGTAAGTAACTTGAGAACAAAATTTGTCAGCCAATGCTTTATAATTATTCTCGTTCAAATGTAATGAATCGAAATTTGCTAAAAGTTCGTTTGTTTATTTTAAAATGTTTCAAAATTCTATAAGTTTTTTATTAAAATAAAAAATATATATATTCGAAAAAAAATTGACTAAGAAAAGAAAGAATGAAAGCTAATTAAATCCATATACTGTGAGGTATCCGAATGATATATCAGTGTTTTTCCGTAGTCCCTAAGCCCCTTCCAGAAATTTATCCGAATAATCGGGAGTGCACTGCGTAAAGGGTACTATTCGGGTTTCTTCTATTAATCCTCTTGGGTTGGGGAAACTATTTTTAACTGGGATTTTAGTTTAAAAACCGCTTTCCGTAGAGATGACTTGATTTTCAGCAAATGTAACTAAGAAGCCCAGTGGCTGAGTGGTCAGTACATCGCGCTTCCACACCACAGGTCCGAGGTTCAAACCCCGGGCTGAGCAAGGTTGACTCGGCCTTTTATCCCTTCAGTGGGTCGATAAGTGAGTACCAAGCTTGCTAGGGAACTTAACATTGGGGGTTTCGCGTCAGACTGATCACCTGATCCGAACATCTGCTCATGCCCCTCAGGGACCAAGGTCACGTATACTGAGTTGGGCACAGTAGGCCTTGGCCCTCATGGGATGTTGCGCTACTAAGTTAAGTTAACTACTATTTAAACCCTGATAGTGGGTATGTGAAGTTAATCGTTGATCGTTAAAAGTGAACTCTAGGAATAAGAAAAGGGAACTGCGTGGTGGAGGTCATACGTCCTTAATATTAATATTCATCGAAGAATCCACCTGGAGTTGTGGAAATAAATAACCTTAGAGCTGACCGAGCTATTGGAGCTCGAGAAGGATCGTCACAAGGAGCTCCAACTGAAACTAAGAGATTTTCAGTAATCTTTTATATCAGATTAAGTGTTAGGATTTCAGATTGCTCCCAGAGTTAAGCTATAAAGTTGTATATTTTCATAAAGTGCTCAAGATAGAATTCAAGTAGCTATTTTTAAGATCACGTCTCCTTCATCCTAGAAGCCTCTTATACTCGCGACCTTCGTAACCATGACAACTGTACAAGAATTGATTCTCCTACTTCTACTTTTTCCCTCAATTGTTGCAATTATACTTTATTTACTCGTTAATTAAAGCAGTAACGTACACAGGCCCTCTACAGATTAAAGTCTAAAAAATACGTAAATGTAAGCGCGAATGGGTGTAATTTTTAAGGAAAAAAATCTGTTGATCAATGGGGGGAGGACAAATCCTCTCATGTACGCCCCACTGTATTAAAGTATGGAAGTTTTGAATCTGGAATGATTGGCCCCAAATTTTAAAATCATAAGATCTTAAAAAGAATGACGCTCCCTACTTCTAATATCATAGGTATACTACTTATTTGGAAGTTCGAAAATAATTTGAAATTTATTTCTTGAATAATCTCTGGATTTTTAAATCAACTTACCTGACAGCATACATCTTTGGGTCTTCTTTGGAAATGGTTATTAATTTGTTTTCTGGAGCAGGTGGATTTTGTGCCAATTCTGCTGGAACCATGAAACTCATTTCGTGAATCATTTTTTCACCATGAGGAGTCATTTTCATTCTTACAGGAACCGTCATGTTAATAGTCTGACCTAGAGGTTGTAAAATTTTTATTCAATATTATGTTAAAAATTAAAGATTTATTTAAAAATATATCGAAACATTTTGTTCACTTTTTCATACAGAGATAAATTCTTTCTCTTTGTTCATTAGATATATATAGAAAAAAAATACAATAAAAATTTACGATAAACAAATTCAAAAAATTTCCATCATTATTTTCGAGAATTAAATTAACTGATTAATAAAACAAAGCATATATCAGAAATAAATTATTTTTAAACTTTTTTTTAATTGCTTGATCATGTTTGCTTGATAATTAATCTAAGTTAAAAACATTTAGTTTTGAAAGGAATTGTTTTTTCATAAGTAATTAAATATTTTCGAAATATTTAAAATAAAAATTCTGAATTATTAAACGTGATTCTCATTTAAACATTTTAATACATGTCATCAATAGCATAATTTTCAGTCAAATTCTCTGCAATAAAATGCAGCTGAAATGAAAAAATAAATAAAATTTCACTTTAAAAAGGATTAGAAAAAGAAATATAAAAAAGATTGGTAAGAGAAATTAAAATAATATATTTTCTTGCGAGCAAATTCTGAATAATCTTTAAATGTTAAATTATTGAGATAGTTGTTGTAAGCAAAATAAAACTTATATTTATTAAAACGCGCAACGTATGTTGTTTTCTGTGCAGTGACATACTGCTTGTAAAAAATCGAGTTTTACAGGAAAATCGCGCTTCCCAGCATGAACTTGAAATATAAGATTATGGGAACCCTAAAAGGGAAACTCAACAAGGTTACCAGATTGGCGAGAAATGATATCCCACTGGGACCATCGAGAAATCTCAAGGATCGACCCTTCTGGAAATTTCCATGATGCTATATAAAAGTCGGTGGAGTTTAGAAGGCAGTCAGCCCTTGGAGACAACATATTACATAAGCCCGCGAGAAGTTCTGGAGAATAATGTTTAAACTTTCCCCCTTAATTTCCCGGAACTCACATTTAAGTATAGAAAACAATGTGTTTCTCTATACAGCCGTTATGTGTCCAATCATCGCTTATGCTTGTCCAGTCTGGGGATATGCTGCTGACAGCAATATCAGAATATTAGATACTGTTCAAAATTCATATATTCGCGTGATAAATAAAGCCACCAGGTATATGCGAAACGATGATGCCAGGAAAGCTCTTAAAATGAATAGTTTCAAAGAGCATATTCAAAAAATAGCAATTAATTTCTTCAATTCCATCCCTTATACAAATAATAGTAATATATTAAACTTAATTCCTTATGATGCTAATATAAAAACTAAAAGGCCAAGGAGAATTCTCCTCGACTCTTACAACCCACCATAACATCATTTTTTCAAGCAAAAACTTTATTGCATACTTTGCTAAATTTTAATTCCTCCTTATTTTATTTCTTTATTATTTCTTAAGGTATCCGACTACGTTCGGAACCGTGATTTTGTAAAAGCGCATAAATGGATAATTTTCATGATATTTAGTGTCACTTAGATTAGAATACATGCATAAAATTGTTTTAAGGACATTTTGACAAAAAAAAATTATTTAAATACAATATTTTGGCAAAAAATTAACTTAGAATAATCTTTTTTTCAAAATGTTCTCCTTTTGTGAAAAAGGCTTCTATTATAATAATATTTCACCTGTATATAGCTCAGACCTCTCTACAGAGGCTCAACTAGAATTTTTGAAATATATAGCTTAGAAGTGGGTTTATCCAAATTTTACGACAACAGAAGGGAGCAATTTTAAGAAAAAAACGCCAATAATTATTTCAATAGGTGGTAACTCTGAAAATAATGTGCATTTTTCAAAAATTCTACTTGAGTCTCTGTAGAAAGGTCTGAGCTATATACAGGCAAAATATTATTAAAATACAAGCATTTTTCACAAAAGGAGAATATTTTGAAAAAAGATTATTCTAAGTTAATTTCTTGCCAAAAAATTGTATTTAAATAATTGTTTTTATCGAAATGTCCTTAAAACAATTTTATGCATGTATTCTAATCTGAGTGACACTAAATATCACGAAAATTATCCATTTATGCGCTTTTTTAAAATCACAGTTCCGAACGTTTTAACTTAGTTTTATTTCTATCTTAACATCTATTCCCAGCTGGACAAGCTCCTCCTATTTTCTAAAATGTAACTTTTTGAACCCCCTGGGCAGCCAATCGAAGTCACTATCCTCTCCACTCAACATCCAATCAGAGAGCAGCCACCCAGCTATCACCCAAGAAAAATTCTAATTTCCAGAACAACAGGAAGAAACCAAGTTTAGCCACATCTCCAGGACCAGTCCTCTCCACCAATAGCCGTGAAGTAAACCGTACAAACTGAAAAATACCACTTTCGTCGATTCCCCATCACAGACTATCTGATATGGAATGGAGGGCTGCTTGCAGCCCATGTGCCCAAAGATGCACCGTAAAATACCGTAAAAGGCAGTCAGTCGAGTTTCGGATCTTCTTGAGCTTTATCGCGATAAGACAGATTGATTTTATCTACCTTTCCTGCTCGTGGAACTATTCTAGAGCGCTGTAAAGCTTTTTTTTTATAACGAAAGCGTTTTTTCATTACTGTAAATAATGTATATTTCTTTGCATGTATACGTAGATTTGTCCTCGTGTAGTCATTTGTTCGTTCTTTGTCCATTAATAAATCTGTTACCATTCAAATAATTAGAGTCATCGGCTGCTTTTCCTTCCAAGCAAATTTGCAACAATATGAAAGCACCATTTGTATTCATCATAATATATTTCTCTTATGCACCTATTAGACCGCTTTCTTTCTTCCAATGTCTTTGATCAGGAAATCCGATTTCGAGACGAAAATATGCTTCCTTGTCATAACAATGTGAAAGCTAGTTAATTAAAAGCATTTAACTAGAAAAGTAACATTAGAAAATTTCTAGCACATAATGTCTTTTTTTTAGTAGAGAAAAAATGGTCGGCAGTATAGGCTAAGACCTTTGGTGTAAGGTGGGCACCGGTAACTGGGAAAGCTCTTGATTATCAACATGTTCTATCTGTAACGTCAAACACGAAAAGTAAAGTAAAATGAGTTTTTTTATGAAATCTTAAACTTGCCATTTTTAAGCCTAAATTTGTATCAAATGATTTAATATAAATATATCGTACCCTCTATGTCATTTTTAGAGTTTTTTCATTATTGATTTCATGAGTAAATAAACAGATCAACAAATTGGTTTTAAAAAAATGTTAATTAAATATTTTGGAAAAGTTCTTACTTCGGTCGTTTTTACCGCTAATATATTCGAAGAGTCTCATAAATGCTTTATATCTAGCAACTCTGGCAAGTTGGTCTTCTTCAGTTGTAGTGGCCCATGTAAGAGATGGATAGGATCGAATTTCATAATCCTGAAAGTAAGGTAAGAATTATTTGTTTTTCATTTTATTGATATTTAGTTCTGCACAACAATCAAAGTTTAGAACATTATAAACGAGAATTGATTATACGGGTATAGAATACGTTCAACTTCTAATTCCATTAATGATCATTTCACTGAATGAAGATGACTACAACATGTTAAATGAAACTATGCTTTTTGCGACGTGATATAGAATTCAAGAAAGTCAGACACTATCTCATAAGTCTTTCTACTAATTTTACTATGGTTCAAAATTAAAAGGTCCACCAATAGTCTTTCAGTTCTACAGTAACATATTAATTCAAAGGAAAACAGATGTTTGATATTCCTCAAATCTGGGAGCAAAACGAAAATTCCTGGTTAAAAAAGGAACTATATATTTTGAATAGTATTTGTAATGTCCAAAATAGTGCAAATCTACTTTTTTTATAATTTTGTTGTGCTAATTAGAAGCAATGGGCAAAATTTTAGATCATGAGTTTGAAGAAAAATAAGAGAAATGGATAAAAGACTTAGGGAATAGGAGCTTCAGGTTACAGGTTTTTTGGGATATGGAGCAACAAATACTATTATCCCTTATGAGCTTCAGAAAAGAAGCCAATGGTTGTTCCCAGGCTTATAGTACCATGAAATGTTTATTCTACAGGATGTTTGTTCGTCAAATGACTTGGTGCAGTTATTTTACATTTGCAGAATTAGATAGTGCTTGCAATTATTTATTTCATTGATATAATTGATGGAAGCAGACTCATGAAAAAAATCTTCAATTGTTTTGAATTTGTTTTCTATCTTTTGTGGATCAACCACCATGAAGAGATCGTAACCCATGTACGTGGCACTTATTTTCTGGAACCAAAAATAACGTATCCTGAATAGGCTACTTCATAAGCATCCACTCTTACATAAGAGTTTCTTACTTCCCTTTCTTTCTACACACTGTATCACCCAATGAGGAAGCGGACTCGAAAAAGCAGAACAAGGGGCTTTTAACATCATAGTCCATCAATGCTTGTTTTGTCGTTCTACAGATAGAAAACGTGATCTCTGAATAATTTTGTGGACTTTGTTTTTATCTTTCTGCTGATAAAATTCCATTTTTAAGACACTTATGCCAGCCAAACAATCGCCTGATACAGTTTCTGTTGCTGTTGTTGCTGATGGTGAATATTGTGTGTGTGTTTCTATTTTAAAGGAAGAGAGAAGAACATATAGTTTGGTATTATAAATATTTTCTTTCTTTTGTCCATTTGATTGGAAATATAGCGATTATATGTATAGTACACTAACTATTGATAATTTTTTAAGGAACTATCGTACAAAAAAAAGAAAATAAAAGCGCCTTATGAAAAAAAAATCAGTTAATAGAAATTTTTATGGCTGTATGAAATTTTAATTTATCCCAAGGTTTTCCGAAAAGCTAAAGGTAATGTGTTCAACAATCTAAATGTAGCTTAATGCAGAATTATTTATTTTCAAGACAGCGCACACACACAATTTCACTACAGTATATTTTTAAAGGTTATCAGTATATTATAGATAATATTATGAATTACTATCCGACATAATAAAATAACATTTTATTAAATCTAATAAAAATGTGGTTCCTTAAGTATTAGCGTCAGCGTAGCCAAATTGAGGCAATACGAATCGTGTCATTTTCCGTCAAAAATTGTAACAACTTTTTTTCCCCATGTAAAACACGTTAGTTTTTGTTGTTTTGATATCGTACAAATGCGATATCGTCGATTCGTGTGGTGGTAATTTTGGTGCAGTGATACTAATACGTAAGTACCAAAATGGGTAAAGTTATAAAAAATATGTTACATACTGCATGTTTTTCCATTACGGTGTATGGAGCGCATTCGTTATCTCTGTAAACGCATCCTTCCACAACAGTAAAAATGAGAACAATCTGAAAAGTAAACAAAAAATGTAGAAATATCTTTAAAAAGAACTGCTTTTTTTTTTTTGTTAGAAATAATTGAGCATTTTAATTTAATTATGAGAATTATACGCTTCACGTAATTTAATTTTGTTTCTGAAAACTGGTAAAACTAAATCACATGTAATTTGATGGAAACAATATTCAATGTTCTGTATTTAATTGAGAGAGAGACTTTAAGCTTTCAATACTTATGAATGCATTGAAAACAATTCCTTTTTTTAGATAGATAGAAATAAAGAACATTGTATTAATAAGTCAAAAGAATATGAAATTTAGAGTTCGAATAAAAATAAATATTACTATATAAATAAATATGATTCAAATTTTTTTTTTAAAAAAAAAGGACGCTGTTATGTTAGTGTAAATTGTAAGCGACATATTTTTTTCAAAAATGTCTTTAAAAAATAGTGACAGCTTTGTTGATTGTTGCATTTCATTTTCCACCGATGTGAAATAATATAATTATTAGTGTAAACAAGCTATACTGAAAAATGAAGAATATAAAATGTTTAAGGAATATAGAATTATTATTATTTAGCAACTTTAAATCTTATTGAAGAACCTAATACAAATTATTCAGATAAATAACTTAAATGATTGTTGCAGAAATGGATTTGAGTTCCTTAACTGTGTTTGCTTTTTTTAGTGTGATTACCCATGAATGGCAATTATTTACTTTTCAAAAAAATAAATTCTAAAAGTTTTGATGAAAAATTCTCAAATAGAATCAAAGCTTGAATGTTGTGAATTTGAAATTGAAATTTGACAAGGTGGAGGGAAAAATAAATGACATTAAAGAGAAATTATCGGCACAAATGTTAATAAGTTCGTCTTAAATTGCATATTTATTGACATGATTATATTACAGATAGCTAAAATCAACTAATAGGCTATATTTATAGATATATATGAAAAAATATGTATCTGAAAAATGTGAAATGTGTGAAAAACTTAAAAAAATATATCAATTTCATGCAAAAATATTTTTTTTTACTCTTTACACATTCTTACTATTTTCAACATCCTTTAAAAATATCTACATATATTTTTTCAAAAAGTGCAAACGATTTCTTTCCCTTTTCGTTAAATTAAAAGTTTTAAATGGTGACAACAGAAACACTTATTAGTCATTATTAATTAATTGTTTCCGGACTTAACTCACGTATAAAGATAATAAAAATGACAAAAAATACTTTAGGTACACGTTCATGCTCTTTGAAGTTATCTTCATCAAAAATTATTTCGATTTTTAAAATCTTTCCATCAAAAACCAGAACTTAAATACCAAATTAAACTAATATTTTAATTTCATACTATTTTTTAAAGAAAAACACACACATACAGTGGGCCACAAAAGTGTTCGTACACTTGCAATTTCCAATAAAATTTAATGTTTTCGACTAATAAAAATTAATATATTGTAGTTTTGTAATTTTTTTATATCTGCAACTTATTCTTAATGGAATGACATAATTAGTTTTTTAAAAATATTATAACCATTTTTTTAAAAAATTAATAATCAAAAGCTATTAGTAAATGTACAACAAGTCTTCGTACACTTAACAAAAATCTCAGCTTTGATTATTGTATTTCCTTCTTAAACTAGTGCTTAGTAGGATACCTTTTAGTGTCCACAACAGCCTTTAAGCGTTTTGGTATAGATTTAATCAGTTTTTTATAATTTATGCATCGATTTTCCTCCATTCTTCTGTGATTATAGTTTTTACTTCACATTTTGTGTTTATTTGTCCTGTTTCTTTCCTTTCCTTTTGTACATCAAAATCTCCCCAAATTGTCTACTGGGCTAATAAAGTGATTGAGGAGGTGTTTTCATAATTTGGGGATAGTTATAGAGATACCAGTGGCGTACATTGAGAGCAGTGCTTGGCGTCATTATCCTGTTAAAAAATTAAGTCGTCTCCAATATCCAAATTTCGGGCAGATAATTTAAAATTTCTCTTTAAAATATTTAAATAGAACTCATGACTCACAATACCATCAAAAAATACCTGATTCTGAGGACAATTTACACCCCCACGCCAGAAC
This sequence comes from Trichonephila inaurata madagascariensis, assembly GCA_019973955.1. Taxonomy (NCBI): domain Eukaryota; kingdom Metazoa; phylum Arthropoda; class Arachnida; order Araneae; family Nephilidae; genus Trichonephila; species Trichonephila inaurata. The sequence goes on along the minus strand of BMAV01021267.1, from coordinate 114,616 downwards.
ACCTTTACTTCCATGCTGAAGCATGGAGGTGGAGGAGTTCTTGTTCCACACAAATTCGTGGGATTAAACGCCTTAATTTTTCATTTACAAGCTATTATAGGCCCAACGGAACCAAAAATATTGAATTATCTGCCATCCCAATCAATTTACAGTCAATTTTGAATTTTCTGAAACTTAATCCCAAGAATCTAGTTGGATCAATAAAACAAGGAGGTGGAAGTGCTCTTGCGTAGGGGTGTAAATCGGCCTTAGAATTAGGTAATTTGAGTATTTTTTGTTGATATTGTGAATCATGAGTAAATATTTTAAAGAGAAATTTTAAATTATCCGCCCAAAATTTGGATATTGGAACGACTTAAATTTTTAACAGGATAATGACGCCAAGCGCACTTCTCTCAATGTACGCCACTGATGTCTCTATAACTGTCCCCCAAATTATGAAAACACCTCCTCAATCACTTTATTTAGCCCAGTAGAACATGTTTGGTGAGGTTTTGATGTAAAAAAAAAAATGACAAATAAACACAAAATGTGAAGTAAAAACAATAATCACAGAAGAATGGAGGAAAATCGATGCATAAATTACAAAAAACTGATTAAATCTATACCAAGACGTTTAAAAGTTGTTTTGGATACTAAAAGATATCCTACTAAGTACTAAATTAAGAAAGAAATACAATATTTAAAGCTAAGTTGAGATTTTTGTTAAATGTACGAAGACTTTTGTGGCGCAATTTCTTAGTAGCTTTTGATTATATATATTAATTTTTAAAAAAACTATTTTTAAAAAACTAATTGTCATTCCATTAAGAACAAATTGCAGATATCATAAATAAATTACAATTACAATATGTTAATTTTTATTAGTCGAAAACATTAAATTTTATAAAAAATTGCAAGTGTACGAACACTTTTGTGACCCACTGTATATATAGTATATATACAAAGATGTAAATGTTACATATGATCACTGCGAAAAAAAATTAAACAATCTAATTACATTCATTATCATTAAAACTTAATTTAATTTAAATCAGAATTTAATTTTAAAATTACATTTACTGTCATACTTAGAAAAGTAAAAAAAACTTCAATAAATAAAGCTATCCAATGGGAAAACAATTCAGTTTCAGCAACCAAATCATAATAAATGCAAATATTAGCAATTTTTAATATGCAACATATGAAAATGAATAATATCACATATATTCTATTTAAATAATAAAATACTTACCACAGAGAAAGCTATTAACTTCTGCATTGCTATATTATAACCAAGTAATTTTTCTCCAGAAAGATGTTTACTATTCTAGGTATAGAAAATGTTATTCACTCCAAAATCAAACTCGCTTTATATGGATTTTGATTATCAGTAAAATAAACATTTTTTTTTTGTTTTTCTAATTGATAAATGGCATCACGTTTGAGTTACCGAACGACACGTGTGTGTCAAAGAACTACGTTATATAAAGTGTAGATAGTAAACATTGCAATTCTTTGAATATGTTTATAATTTTTTCCCCTTTTTCAATCAAATATTCACTCACGAATCTACTGATTATTCTTTTGACAGAAGTGTTATATAAATGTACTACTTCACTCGCAGCTCTTTTATCTGAAGATAAACTGATACGACATGAAATGGTGTGTAAAAAGGAAGTTCTAAAGAGAAAACGAGCTTATTCATTATATAAGTCTTAACTTAAGTGTGAATTCTATCACCAGAGTGTAAATTTGAACTATGGTCTTCTTATATAAAAGCCATATTGCTTTTCCTGAGTGAAATAGTTTTATATAATTCTTATCACTGCCTAAAAGATTTAAAATAATAAAAGTTAAAGTTTTTTTTTTCCCCATCTGGAAATTTTGAAGAGATTTTTCTCTTTGAGAAAAAAGAGATAAAAAATAATTAAAATTCATAATTTCTTTCTTAAATGCTTAATAACCATAATTATTAAGCAATGGCTATGTTAATTAGTTTTGTTAACTCTTTAACAAGCAAATTATTTCTAGTAAAGGTGTATCAAAATATTTTTGGAATTCAGATTGATTTAAGAAAAGAAACTCATTTAGCATATTAGACAAAATTAAATTGATTTTTAACATCTTTTTTTTTTTTTTTGGTGGTAAGTATATTTATCGTCGCCTATTGGGGACTATTAAAAAAGTAAGAAACTTAATGTTTCTTTCTTTTCTTGTGTTTTATATTTTGTTTTATGTTTATAAAATATATTTTGTAAATACTACAAGTTGGTGAAAGAATTGTATATATATATATTTATATATATATATATATATATATATATATATATATATATATATATATATATATATATATATATATATATATTATACAGGATTTTTATGCATGGATGACCAATAGCTATGTTATTTTTCACAAAACTTTGAAAAAACACAGAGATACACAGAACTGGATATCGCAAATTGTCCACATATGTCGTGTTCTCTTTTGATGTAACTTAGTAGAGCACTAACGACAGTGCCTATATGTGTTGCCTAAAACTGAAACACGGTTGCCAATTTTATTCAATCTCTTTTCAACTGGAACCATTTTTTTATTGCCCAGAAAACTTGCGGGTCCTATTAAAAATCCTAAAATCAATTGGCGTGCTAGCCGAAGACGAAAAGCTGTTTGTTCTTGAGAGAGCCCATATATCTTCTATATAATTTCCAATAAGCAAAGAAATTACAAAAATTGGTTTCAGCATATTATATGCCGAGGGGAGGGGGTAACAGGGTGTCTAACAGTTTATAATTTTTCATTATTTTTTTATTTTATTTTCAGGAGTTATCTGGAACGTAATAGAGATCTTGAGCCCATATCTTTTCTGCATAATTTCCAGATTTTAGAGGTTTCCAGTAGGAGAAAAAGGCTAAAAATTTCCAAAATAATTAGATTCTTTCTGACAATAATATATACTTGGAATTCTGATGATATCAAGATGTTTATAATCCCAAATAGACAGGAAAAAAAAGAAAAAGAATGAAGGGTGGAACGCTGGGAAAAATGGCTTAGGATATTGATCTTTCTTCTTAATCCTGTTTTTCAATTCCTGCTATTAGCTCGCACTGTCTATATATTTATTTTATTTATATATTTGTATATTTATTTATTTATCTTGGTGGAATTTTCAATCGTTAATAAAATACATTTTAAACCGCTGAATTGAGCTGAAATTTTATATACAGGATCATTTTGGATGACAATACAATAATTTAATTATAATTAATAAAAATTAATTGATTAAAACTAATTATTTAAGGAATTACAAATACAGTCACGTTGGCGACTTAACGACCCTTTTGGCGACTTGTGTCAAAACTTGAAAAGGTTTTTTTCTCACGTGTTAAAGCATTCGGTTGGACTGAAATTAAAAGGACAATACGATACTTTAATGATAATTAAAAAACTAATTACCACTTAATGTTGTGATTCTGTCCTATGTATATACATATTTATATTAATTGTAACTATTTAATAAAAAGTAGCTAAAATAAAAATTTTCGTTGTTGATCTAAGTAGGAATTGACTAAAAAAATTTTTTTTATATTATTCAGAATATATATATAAACTGTATTTGGAGCTAATGACCCAAACGATTTACCGAGAAACAAAACATTGCATTAAATTTCCGTGAAAAATCCAGGAAAGTTGATTCGCCAACACAAGATTTTATTTAATATTGTGGGGGTAATTGTAATTCATCTCAATCCTACAGACTACTTGTGTTTCTTTAGTCGCGGTTTTTGATGAATAACTTCCGAATTTGTAAACATATTCAATATTCGTAAACTGATCTAAAATCTGCATGAAATTGCGAACAAAATGATACAAAAAACATTTGCTTTAATTATTAGTTGAAAAAATGTAAGAAAAACAAAGAAAATTCTTCCTTTTTGTTAGTAACGCAGTATTTTTCAATAGTATAATAGGTATGTTTAAGCACAGAACTTGAGGTATGGCAAAATATCTTTGAATTTATTCAATTCCTACTATTAGCTCACGATCTCTACATTTTTATTTATCTTGGTGGAATTTTCTATCGTTAATAAAATACATTTTAAAGCGCTCAATTGAAATGAAATTTTATATACATGATTATTTTGGATGACAATACAGTATTATAATTAATAAAAATTAATTGATTAAAACTAACTATTCAAAGAGTTACAGATACAGCCACGTTGGCATCATTTTTGATGACTTAGTGCTCCTTATGGCGACTTGTGTCAAAACTTGAAAATGCTTTTTTTCTCGCATTTTAAAGCGCTCGTTTGAGCTGAAATTATCTATACACTATTGTTTTGGGTAAAACTGCGAAAATTTAATAATTAATTAAAATTAATTGACTGAAGCTAATTATTTAAAGAATTACAGATACAGCCATGTTGGTTTCATTTTTAGCTGCTTGGGTCAAAACTTAAAAAGATTTTTTTTTCTCAAGTTATAAAGCATTCAGTTGAACTGAAATTTTAAATACACGATAGTGTTGGATGACAATACGATACTTTATTGATAATGAATAAAAATTAATTACCATTTAATGTTGTGATTCTGTCATATTTATACATATTTATATTAATTGTAACTATTTAATAAAAAGTAGCTAAAATAAAATTTTTCTTTGTTGTTCTAAGTAGGAATTGACAAATTTTTTTTATATTACTTGTTATGTGGGAGTTTGATGACACGGTGTGTAAGGGCTTACAATTTTTTTAAAAAAATTCTGAAGTTATTAATAAGTGGTGGCACAGAAAAAACAAGTAATATAAAAAAAATTTTAATGTTAATTCCTACTTTGTTAGAAAAAACGTACCGGCACCATCTGTTCCAGCTAATTGTAACTACGACGGAAATAACGCAGAATATATTAAAAAATTAAAAATAAAATTTAATTAATGAATTAATATTTGAAAAAACTGTATAAACATCAAGTGTCACCCACTACAAGTTTTAAAAAATGTATTTGAATTTGATTGAATGAATAGAAAGTATTTTATTAACGATTGAGTATTTGAACAAGATAAATACATAGAGTGTGAGCTAATAGTAGGAATTGAATAAAAAGTAGTAAAATAACTTACTATGAACATTTAAAAATTAATGCAATTGATGGTAAGTATACTTACCCCGGACTTAGAAAGGGTTAAATAAAATAGAAACAACTGAAAACACAAAAGCACAAAAAATTCTTTTTAAGGGGAAAAATTTAAAAAAAATCGTAGTTACAACTGAATGAAAAAATATACAACTCTGAAAACATTAAAATATTGTGGTTATTTTTGGATAATGATGCATAACCAGGGTGATGCTGACATTCTTAATCTCAGCATTTTTTATGTTAAAATATGAAAAGAGAAAAAAAAATCAAGTTCTACGAATAATAATTTTCCTTAATCAATTTTTAACTAAGAATAAGTATGCACGGGAATACTCTTTTAATTACTGTTCCAAAATAATTTTACTAAGTTGATAAAGTGGTTTTCCCAATATTTATATTATCACAGAAATTAATTATTAAATTTAGTACTAATAATTAAATTTATTTATTATTAAAAATTATCATTTGTAAATTCAAAACATTTTGCTTATAATAATATATATAAGGAAATATTTATTTCTCCCTCTTACACATTTCTTTATTTATGTACTGATGAGTTCTTTAATTTACCTCATTTTTTTCCGAAAAAATATTCTGTAAATAATTCAAATGTTAAAAAATACGTTGTCACGAGATCAAAATAACTATCAGACGCTCTTTTTGTTATTGTTTTATACTCTAAAAATTAAATAAAAATATTTTTTGTTTTAAAATTATTTAATTCATGAATAATAATGAATGCGACATGAAATTTTTAAGCAAATATCATTAATTTTTTCCATGTTACCAATGCAATATTTTTTAATTTAACAATATTTTAAACGCAGTATGGTAAATTCATCATACAGTATAGCAAACCTTTGAAAAAGATAAATATATATTCAATAAGAAAATTCACCGCGTTGTATAATTGTACCGTTTGATTCAAAGTTAGTGTGATCAATTTTAAAAGCGTATAGCTATTTATAATGAATTTCTAGTTTTACTATTGGTTTTATTTTAAAAATGAAACATTTTTAAATTACTAATCAAACCATTTTAATTTGTGGGAGTAAATTATAGTACTGAAATTAAATCCTCAAACCTGGAACGAAATTTTACAGCTTTTGAAGGATGGTTGTTCAAATCCTGTAAAGCATTAAAAAAGACATTTTTCTATTGTATTACTATCTAAACTTCAAAAAGAAATTAAATTTGGCGCCCATTCAAAAGCTTCAGGAGAAAAAATGTGAACGAAAGCAAGTCCTTAATGAAAAAGAAAAAAGGAGTTGAAAAGAATTATCGCTGTAGAAAATAGTTTGCCTCAAAAACCAATGGCAAAGGAACTACAGATATAGTAATCGACAGTTTATTGTCAGATAAAGAAACTTGGCTATAAAAAAGTAAATTTTCCAGTCTGTCATCAAATGTCCGTTAAGACTGAAGAAAAACGAAGAAAACGTACTCAGGCTCTGTATTTGATGTTATACAAAGGTAGATACAAAAATGGATAACTTCGGATGAAGCACTGTTTCATCTGTCATTCACAACTGTCAAAACGAATATTCAATTTCAAGCAAAAAACGTCGCAATAACACAGATGTTTTGAAAAATGCAAGTTGGTCGTCAGGTGTTATGGTATGGAAGGAAATGTCCTCTCAAGGCTTAACAAAACCATTTTTTATTTATTTATTTGTAGAACCAAAGTCTAAAATTACTGCTAAATACTATCATAATAAAGTTTCGAAACACTTGATCAGAGAAAGTAAACGTCTTTGCTCTCAAGGAAACTTTGTTTTTCACCAACATTTCACCACACTCAGAAGTGCTGGCGTCCAAGAAAGAAGAGAAAAAGGGAAAATTTTTCATGGGGTAAAAGTTGTACCCCTATCGCCAAATTCCTCCTCTTTCTCTTTTCTTTCTTCAGCCTGAGAAATTCTATTTATATATCATATGCGCGATGTGAGCGATTTCTATATTTATACATTTAAATTCCCTTTTCCGAAATTTCTTCTACTTCTTTTCTGTGTCAGAAATGTTTCTTTTCCCTCCGTTCAGCCCGACGTTGCATTGGCTTTTTCAAGTATAAAACGCTTTTTTCCCTGGGATAAGATCTTTTTTTTCCCTAATTTTTAATTTCAATTAATAATTTACAAAGTTAATCCAGAAAACAGACAATGTACGAATTTATTATTAAATAATTAATTTATTAATAAATATTAAATGCAATGCAGGTTTAATTTTTTTAAAGGCATTATTGTATATCCATTTTCGTTAAATAATGGATCAAAAAATTCTTACAGTTAGCTATAGAAACGACTTCTTTTTATTGGATGCGTGTTTTTAAATTCGTAGGTTAACAAACATATCTATGTGAGGCTATCTTCTCACGTACCACTGAATGCAAAAACGCGCCAAATGTACCAAAAGATAAGAAATGATCCAAAAGGAATCCATTTTAACTATTTAAATTCCGAAATTGCAATTATTTAAAAAGATATTACTGTAAAATCCGGCGTATAACGTGCATCTACACTTTAAGCTACAATTTTTAAATTTTAGGTACATTCGCCGTATAACGCGCACCCCCTTTTTTACGAAAAAACTTGAATGTACCGTCACAATGCTCTTATGTTTTGAAGTCATTATTTATTCGAGCCATTATTCCAAGCTTCAGAAAAAAAACATGGTATTATTCGAATCTAAGCCGCACTTCTTTTCCAATGTTAATGCTGCAGAAAATTGGATGTGGCTTCGAATTGAAGGCGGAAAAATTAGTTGGATGGAGAACATTGAACATGATATTGACGGTTACAGCAATTACAGATTCAAATATATGTTTTAAATTAATCGTTCACTTTTTATTAGTTCACATTTTAAATTTTTTAAAATTTCGTATACATCGGATATTGATAAACTGTTTTGTATTTTTTCACAAATAGGTTTTGAGACTTCGGGGTGCTGCTTAGATTCGAATAAATATTGGTATACTTCTAGGACTACAACCCTTTAAGTCCATAAGAAATGTCATTTCTTCTAAAGAATCAATTTGTTATTTGTAGGTGTCTATTTTTTTCTATTTTCATCTTTTATTATTTTATTTTTACAGCTCTTATTTTTATACCCGTCGTATAACGCCCCCTTTTCCATTTTTTTTTCTTTTCCCTTTGTTCAGGCCGGCTTTGGGTGCACGGGCTTTTTCAAGTATAAAACTCTTTTTTTTTCCCCCGGGATAAGATTTTTTTTCAAATTTTCAATTCCGATTAATGATTTAAAAAGCTAACAAAGTTTTATTCACGAGAAAACAGACAATCTACTAATTTATTATTAAATAATTAATTTTGTAATAAATAATAAAAAACAATACAGCTTTAATTTTTTTTTAAACAAATGTTAATTTATATCCATTTTTGTTAAATAATGAATCAAAAAAAATTCTTATCTATTTATGTAAGGCGATCTTCTCAAGAAACTGTAAACGCAAAAATGCGCCAAAAATACCAAACGACGGGACACAATCCGAAAAATCCGTTTTGACCATTTAATTTCTTAAATTACAATTATTTGAAAAGATATTAATTAAAAACGCTAAAAAGTACAATTCGTCTGCATTGTTGTAACAATGAAGACCCAGTTTGGCTTAAAATCGATTTTCGGCTCCAACTTACGTCATTTTTATAACAATAATGTTGTTACAACGATGCATACGAAAGTTGAGTTGAATGTTTTTAATTAATATCTTTTCAACTAATTGCAATATCGAAATTTAAATGGTCAAAACGGATTTCTCGGGTAATTCCCGATCTTTTGGTACTTTCGGCGTGGTGCGGTTCGTGAAAAGATAAACGGACATAGATAGATAGATAGATACGTACTGATTTTAATAGTGCAGATACATATATACTTTTATTCTGTGTTTATTGAAATAAAATTTTAAATTTAGCCTAATTTGTTTTTAAAACTAGTTATTCTCCCCTCAATTTTTTGTCTTTTTAATTTCTTAATATTTCTTTCTCTTGAAAATTTGTAGCAAAATTATTTATATTAATTTTATCATGTCTGTTACTGTACATTTTCGTAGTACCTTTATTTCTGAAAGCATTTGGCTAATTTAAGGTCAAGGTTATCGACTGCTTCACTTCACTGCTGTGAACGCAATTAATCTTAACAATCACTAGCGAAGCCCAAATCAGATAAGTCATCTTTGTTCTTTCAAAAACAAGAAAATGCTATTGTTTAGAAACGAAGCCTTCCCTCCCCTCTTAGTAAATCAAGTGTTTCGAAGATTCAAGGGAGGGAAAAATGCTTAAATATCTTTTCAGTTCCATGTTAAGTATAAAGAAATAAAATTTGGTTGACATAGATCAGTGCAGGTTATTATTGCAGATGTCTGAATACATTCAAAGCATTTTAAGTTTAAAATGATGGGGAAAAATGGTATTGTGCTATTATCAGTAAATTAGCCATTACCCATCCGTTTCGCTCGGTATTTCATGTTGTATAAATATATACTGTTTATATATATATATTATTTCATCGACTTTAAATCTATACTGTGAATAGTAGGTTATAATTTATCGTTATTTTAATAGTATAGTGATTTTATTTAATATTTAAATTTCTCCTAATATTATTCTTTCCTTTCCCCTTGGCACATTGTATAGACAAATTACAGGTGAAGGTTGGCTAGCCCTAAAACCCGGGAATTGGGGTTGGGTTTTCCCTAAGGCCAGGAGTTTGTTATTGTACAAATGTGCCTTTTTCCTATCTTGAATAGTTATACTTAGGTTTTATAGCTATCTGTATGTATATATATTTTTTTGGTTTTTTTTGGGATTATATATATAAAAGGGCAATAAATAAATTAAAAAGACAAATAAATCAAAACATCTTCAGATAAAACCCAAAAAAAAACCATAAACATGCAATTTAAACAAAAAAAAAAAAATTTAGCTAGGTAAAAAAAAAAACTATTATGTTTTCCCCGAGCTGTCACTGGCTTAGGACAGTGAGAAAAGGGTTAAAAAAGTTTTTTTTGTGAATCCCCAACCCTTCCTCTACAGGGGAAAATTTTTTCGACATAATAGCACTTTGAGATAACCCAAGGAAAAAGGCCCAAACCCATGGGGTTGGAATATAATAGCAATAAAATAAATTGGAATAAAAAATTACTATAGGAACCCGGGAGAAATAGACAAATATAAATATGTAAAAACAAAAATATTTGCAAGAGGTTAAACATGATTGTGACCATAATTAATAATAATGAAAATAATTAAAAAACAAAAATCTTCCCCCGTGTACCCGGGATCCCAAAAGTGCACTGATTTTCGATGCACAGAATATATATATATATATAAATTTTTTTTGATACCCTAAGTCCTAGCATTACGAATTCGATTGTATTGAAAAATTTTCAACAGTCCTTCTTGATATAAAAAGGAAAAGAACTTCTAATTAATCCCCTAAAATTGAAGTAGCCCCTTTTTTTTGGCCCCGAAACCCCAAAAACCCAAAATTGGATTTCCAAAAAACCCAAATTTTTCAGGGATCTCTACTCCTAAAATAAGCATAAATCCAAATTTGAAGTCTAAATCTAATACAGCAAAAAATTTAGCCTTGAGGGGTCGATTTCCAAAAAAACCCCTTTTTTTGCGGTTTTAATTCAACAAAAAACAAAACAAATCTAATTTCATTATAATAGTCCTAGTAGCTCGAAAACGGGAATTTTTTTTTATCAATACACTCCAAGTCCTCTTTTCTTCACTGAAGACTTATTTTGTGGAAGAATACAATACAAAGAAAAATAGGTAATATTATAAAGAAAGTGCAAATATTCTGAAAAAAATCCCTTTTATTCCGCATAAAACAATTACAAAATATATATATATATATCATAAATCAAAGGAACAGATAAAAATATTTTCACACAAACAATTCAGATCTTTTCACAAAAATATCCTTTATATAAATATATAATTCATTTCTAAATAATGTAAACTCTCACAATTCATGCCAATAAGTATTTCAAAATTATAACACATTTGAAAAGTGCTTGCAATATAATCATTAACAACTACAATATATACAAAATTTTGATAGACTATAATTAATTTATAAAAAAATAAAATCACTGTCAAATATTAATATATAAAAACCAATGGTTTTCAAACTTTTCTCGATTGGTATATAAAATTAAATATAACAAATCAAAAAAGTGGCAAGAATTATTAACTCAACATAGCTAGAACTGCCAAAAATTTTTATCAAAATAATTTTCTTTTTTTAAATAAAAATGGTATAATTTATTTTCTACCAAGGAAAAAATACTGAAAGATTAATTTCAATTGATGCATAATTTGAAAATATATTGGTTTTAATAAACGAAAAAAAGTTACTGTTGCAACTAATGTTATGAAAATAACAATTAAATAAAAACGCAAATTTATTTAATGATTTGAAATGTATTTTGGCAATATAAAGTTATAAAGCACCTTGTGATCTACGTGTAATATGTGAAACATATTGATACAACTCTCAGGTGATAGAGTTGGATATTTCTTGAAAAAAAAAACATGCTAATTGGATTTGATTGTTGGTAACTGACATATACACCATAAATACCAACACATATCACAGTTTGAGAACCACTGATCTTAACAATTCATTTAATGCTTCCATTTTTAGGTAGCATTTTTTTTAAATCTTAAATGTCAACAGCTATTATTTGAATTTTATTAAAGTTCATATTGATAAAATTTGAATATGCTAAGTTTTTTATAATAAAAAGAATGAATACTCCCAATAAAAAGAATAGCTAACATGTTCACATGAACTTCATCACAAATATGTACTTCAACATTAAGTCATACTGCAACAATTATTATCAAACATATCAATAACATGAAATTGGAAAGTAAAATACAGGATAAACTAACACATGGTATAGTTTATTTACAATAATAAAACATTTAAGGAAAAAAAAATAGCTCAGAGAAGGAAGTTCGCAGATTATCATCTACCTCAGGTTTATAAATATGAAATGCCAAATTTAAAGACCAATTCTACAATTTAACTCGCCATATTTCAAGTTTAAATATAAAAATTTAACTCTGCTAGTTCATTGCTTCATGTATAAAATTAGTTTGATTTTCATTAAATCTTCAACAGTAAATATCTCAATACCTTTAGTTTTCCTAACATAAATTTAACTTTCTCCCATTTAAAAGGATAAAATTTTAAAACTTGCATAAGCTCTATTTTAAATAAACACATTCATTAATTAAATGTTTCAAACCTTTTAGCAGATAGTACTGATTCAACACGTAAACTAACACCACAACCTTTTTTCAAATATGATATTTTCTCCCTTAATCTTTACATAAGGAACTACACTAAACAAACAAATCGGACGGTTTAAAAACATGAGTTAAGTTCTGACATGTGTGTAAAAAATCAAATGTATTTACAATAAAATTCAAAGCTGCATTTCTTAACAGAAAACAGTAAATAAATTCTACTACTTAATTATACATGAACAGGGACATCTTAAGGCGATAATTTTAATGTTATCAAATATCATTCCTGTACATATTCTCCGAAAAACAAGGAATTTCTAACTGCATGTCAACTGGCAAAAATGGTGAAACTGTATTATTATGTGGTGACCATTGTCCAAGTGTAGGCCTAGGCTTAATATGATAAACAGTCATTCAACTCATTAAGTTGAAATGCAACCAATGGTCGAGTCGGTTTGTGCATAGATTTTTGAGATTGTGAGTCATGCATATTTGTTTCAAATTACCGTTTGAACATGTATTTGACAATGTGTGCTATATACTGTCTACCTTTAAAGATCTCAAGTAAGGCCTCAAAGAGTCTTAAGATGTCCCAGTACATGAATTACCAAAAGTACATCAAAGATTAATTGAAGTTTAAAAGATTACAATTGATGAAGTTAAAGCACACATAACATTAACACTATTTTATAAAATATTATTAAAAAGAAAACATCAGAGCAATATGTAATGTCATACATAGATGAACAAACATAATGAATATTTTAAGTACCTAAGTTGTAACAAAAATACCACATTTATAATTTACCTTTGAAAAAATATACTATTAATAAAGATGACTAGGCTGATGCCTGTTAATATACAGGAAGAAAAGTTCCATTTCAAAAAAGTCTTCATTTAATATTCTCTAATACATTTTGATCATATAGTGTTATGAAAGCCCTGAAATATTTCAAAGGTTGTGGTCCGGCAGGAAGTAATATAATCTATTTAATAATTCAGAAAACTTAGCTTTACAGATACAAAAATTGTATTACACACAATTTTGAGTAAATGCAAACATTTTAACAACTTTATAAAATTTATATCACAGCAAATTCTAATAGGCAAATATAGTTGCAATTTCTGAATAAATAATATTCCATCCCAATAATGCACTGTTAACAAAAAATAGCTGTCTAGTTTCCCACATACATAGCAATACAATTTATGGTTATAAAAATTGTTTTTTTAAAAATAATCAAGATTAGAAATTTAAAATTTAAATTAGAACTCTGAACATTAAAAATTATGAATAATGATTATGATACAGAAACACATCTGATTTACCTCATATGCTTCACAAGAAGAAAATCAATAAAATGGACTGTAAATACAATATATTTACAACAATATAAGAGATTAAACATGAATATACCTATAAAAAATGATAAAATATTTTGAAGGTTACACAATCCCCCCCCCCCAAATTCTTAGTCAGAAATAAAATACTATGTTTTAACTTTACATCAAGTATTTTTTGTTTAAAAAATGTAATTTTACTCTAAATTACAGTAACTGAATAATTTTCCATGTTTTAAATATAATAACTACATTCAGTATGTATCTAAAAACCTCTGAAAAACGTATTGCTTTACGAAAATCTTAGATAAATTATTCAATCATTTGATTCACAGTGTTGCTTTTTTCATAATCATTTTTCAAAATCATACACTTAGGACTATGTTTTTATTAAAAAAAGATGATCATTCAAATACTGCTAAGCATGTAATAGTGGATATTTTTTTTTAATTAGCACCATTTTTTGGATGGATAGCATATTATTGTTCATAAGCTATCAGATAATTTATATTCCATATCAAATTATAAAATATATGCTGGCATAAATGGCAAGAAATTTAAAGTTAATTAATCAGCATAAATTTAACAAATACCAACTTTATTCTTTAGAATATTTTTCAGCATATATAAATTTCCAAATCATGATATACTGATTAGGAACCAGAGTACTGTTTATATAATAAAAAGATGTAGAGAGTCACTGTATTTATAATAAAAGATGAAAATTCAAAAATTTTGGGAACATTTTACTAAAGTTAAATATCATAATGCAACACATTTAGCCTTTTAAAAATAATCTTTCAATGTTAAATTACTTCAGCCAGATAACATATTATTTGCAAAATAATGAAATCCAAAGAAAATTGTATGCTTAATTAAAAAAATTATTTTGGAGTTCCAATTTAAATAATAAATACAGTAAAATAAATTCAGATTGTTTGTTTTTCTTTTGTATAGAATATAAAAATTAGCTCAGATATAAATTCAGTCAAATTTCATAGAGTTCTAAGCATAAAAATTCTTTCTTAAAAATATGAACCAGAATATAAATATTCAAATATATTTAATTCTAAAATCTGAAATTATCCATTAAAAATATTGAATAAACATTGCAATTCATGATTGCAAATCTTTGTTGTTTCAAAAACTCAAGGCTAACGCATACAAAATCTGACAATTCTAAAATTCAAAAATATGTAGTACTCAGTAGCTACAACAAAAATAAAATAATAAAAATCACAACCCAAAACCATAGCATAAAAACAATACTTATGATTAATACTACAGAAGGTAAAACAAAAATAAAGAAAAACAAGAAATAATTTTCAAACGATCCACAACAAAATTGGAATATTTTAAGAATGTAATACACTGACCAATTACTAAGCTAAATATCAAATTCACATACCACTAAAACATTTTTATGAAGCAATAACAAATGTTGATATATAATAGAAAAATCTCACAGCAAAAAACTATCATCTTTTTGAAATTGCAGATTATTTGTTCACAGTGATTTACAAATACCCTTTTAAAAAACTAATTTTATTAAAATTTACTTTTTTAGTTATTCACAAATAATCATTACAAAAATATTATCACCAAAAATTACTATTATTCAATGCATATATATGTTAAAAATATAAATTTCCAATGCGGAATTCCTTTACCCATATTGCAAACCAACTACACAATACAATATTATATAGTTATTAAAAATTTTCATTCATTAATCATTTAAAGATTTTTTGAAAACTTGTTACAGATTAACAGCTTTCAATACAAACAGCAAATGTTTTGAAAATAAATATTTATAAAATATTCTTTAAAATTGCATATATACTTCAAAAATAGCTATACACGTTGAAAAATAAATGGTGTAAAAATAGAAAATCTGAGTCATTTAGAAAAAAAAATTCAAAGTAGTAGTTCTATACAATAATAACAAGAATTTTATAACTGGAGGGAAAAAAAGCTCATTATTCTTTTCAGCTTAAATTATAATAAAATGCATGCTTTAAAATTCAACTAGCTGATTATACATTAGCTTTTAGATGTCTCTCTCAGTCAGCTATAAGAGATATACTTCATTTATTTTCCTCTACCTCCTTTTCAAATGAATAAATTATCTTTTACAACTCAAAATGCCTTCATATAAATAAAATGCTTTGACTCACATTGGACAAAGTACAGTAATTCAATAATCACAGTCATAAAATTTTTATAATAAAATCGAGTTCATACTTTACTCAAATATAATAAAATAAATGGGAGAAAAAGCTCCGATTTTTCAAAAAATAAAAGCCCACTACAGTATACATCACCGGGAAACATTCCTTCCTCTTTTTGTACATAAAAATATGCATTTTTTTATTCATATACTGATAATGATTTCTCCCCTCTCCCCCAAATTTACATTACAGGGAAAAGTTTAACAAGGATTAAGTTTTAAAATTCCGAGCACTGTTTCTCCAGTAAATTTTTTATGGTGGAAATAGATACAGCTAACCATTGCAATTTTGAAGTTTAATTTAACAAATAACAAATAACTTCATAAAAAAAATTGATTTCACTCACAAATATTTTATATAAGCTCGACTTTTTTTTTAAAAAATGAAATCCGATGATATATATAATATACAGCTGAAAAATAATTTAATTCATACTGCAATCAAAAACAAATTTCATTAAAATATTTTACATTAAAATAAACAAAACAATCAAATTTTTTTAAACTTATCATAAACAGAATAATACACTTAAAAATATATGTACATTTCACAATTTTTTTAAAAACCCTCAACAATTTTTTAATAAATGCAACAGAATGAAAAATCAAGTAAAATTGTCCCATTTTTAATACATTAAGTAATGCAATATGCATTAAAATATCGAAACATTTACAGACACACATATTAAAATTATTGTATATATCAACCTATGTATATATATATATACTTATATGTACAAATCCAATGAACAATTTGTTAAAAATATTATTCTTATAAATCACCTTGTATTATAAAATAAGTTTTGATTAAAGGCACAATTCCAGTTAAACAACTTGTCATGATTTTCAAGATAAAAAAATTTAATTAAAATGCTTAATAAAACCAAATGATACTAAATGAAACATGCAAATTTTAAATGCCAAGATATTTTCAATTCACAGGTTCAAGTAAATTGAAAAACTGTAGTGTATGTCATTTGCTTAAGGCAGTGCGGATCTAACTAAACTCAACCCAAAATTGCACTTATATTAAGATAACACAACCAGCAGTTTGGATTTGAAATCATTACAATAACTTGAGAAACATTTCATTATTGAAAATCTCATAACTGTTATGAGATATAATAAATACTAAAACTCCTCAAACATGGATTTAGCAATGTGACTATGAAAATAATTCCCTTATGTTGCACTTTGAGTTTGGCTTAAAACGCAGATGTTCTTCGATGAACTGGCAAGGGCATCTAGCAGTCGCACAGTGCCTAGGTGGTGCAGGAGGACCCGTTTCAACTGTACCATCTGGATGCAATGGTAATCTTAAATCCAACCGTTTCCTCACAAATTCTTTTACCCAACGTTGACTATATCGCACAAATAACCTTTCAGCATATTTCTGGAGAAAAGAATGCATAGGTATAGATTATTAATAAAGTATAAGACATATTTTTATATTTTAAACTCTTTTAATTGATTTTTAAATTACCTTACAAAAGCTACTTGAATATTATCAAGACCACACATAGAAGTGATTAAAATTAAAAATTTCACCCTCTTTAGATAGCCTGATACCAATGTTTCATGGCAGAAATGATTTACAGTTTTGTTTCACTAAGAAATATAACTATTTGCATCAGAATTTGATTATTGGGATTCAATATATGTATATATTCTTCAGTCTGTTTTCATCTAAATATGAATTTCAAAAAAGGCAAGATTTGTCTGAATGAATTCCATATTTAAAAAGAATTATTCCACAAGTAAAAATCTTGAAGTTTGGACTGGATGGCAATTTTCATACCATATTCAAAGATTGTTTTTCCTAAAAGAATTGTCAGTGTATGAAACAGATGGTATTCAGTAGATGCCATGTAAAAAAAATTGAGTAAAACTTTGCAGTCAAATCGTATTATTTTTCTTTTTCATAAATAAATGTGGAGGACTGGTTTTACATTATTGTGGTAAAAGGTAAAAAAACAAAATGAAAAGGCCTTAAGAATAATTTTTTTACTACAGAAATGCAATGTTCAAATTTGCATGCCATGAAATTATATTTTTGGAGAATGTTTTGAAAATGTGTTGATAAAAACTAATCAATACAGTGGCAATGGTTCAGAAAAAAATAGTCACTTGACTTTTATCTCATAGGTGTTAAAATTTATCTGGTGTGAGAATTAATCAGCATTAAATTCAGTTATAAAATGTTGAATCAGTAATTGATTGTATCATTTAAGTGGAATGAAATAACCATCTTCTATTTATATGAATTTAAATGATGGCAAGATAAAAATACTAATGGAAGCAAAAATGTTGAAGGCTAATTTATAAAATTGAGATTTTCAGTCAAAAGAACATAGAATTAAAAAGCTTAAACCTATTCAAAGATAAATTAAAAATGATCAACTAAAAATATTGCTGTTAAAACATGTATATGCAAGTAATAAATAACTTTATATTTTAATCATCATTCTTCCATGTACAAGTACTTTACTTTATTAACATGATTCTGGTTATATACAAATATCAAGACACAGATCAAATTTTTCTATGAAATTCTTACACAATGTCTTGATTGATCTCTTGACAGAAACATCCAGTACTTGCTTGAATTTATATGTGCATTAACTATTTAGTCAAGAATTATTAATACTACCAAAGGGAAAAAAGAATTCTTATAAGTTCTCCTAAATTCATTTACTGATGGAAAAAATCCTGCTTTTGGAGACAGCATGCAGTCTTTTTTTTTAATCTACAAAGTAGTTTGGATCATGAAGTAATAAAATTAATAACAGAAAAATTAATCCACATCAGCAGATTAGCTAGATATATTCACCTAATCCTTTTAATTATTGAATTTCATTTTACAAACACTACCATTAAAACTACTTAAATTTAAAAATTTGTTTCTGTGAAAAAAATACACAAATAATTAAAATGATGCAATAATTTAACTGAGCTTACATTTACAATTTTAAAAGATAATAAATTTTGAGTAAATATAAAATGACAAGTCTTATTACACATTAAAGGTATTAACACATAAGTGCTTCCACCCAACTCAGTATCACATTCCAATGTATAATAAACATATTCTTAACCCTTTCCCAGAGACTGTCTTCATAAGTGATGGTAAACTAATATGATGCACCGTTTTGTGAGGATAGGCAACTCACACTGCTATGCTTAACTTTGGGGAAAAACTGCATAAATTAAATGTATGGTCCAATTGTTTAAATTGTCTTGAGCAGCAGTAGTTGAGTAGAACAGCACTCTGATTGATGTTCGTACCACTCTATAGCTGTCTTTAATGCAGAAAACGCATCTGCATTTGATGGACCCTTACTACTTTCGCTGTTGTCCTCGTCTTCATCCGTTTCATTGTCAACAGGGTCGGATTCTTCTCTCACGGAAGTCCCAATCTAATCATCATTTTAGCATTTGAAATCTACAGTCTTCTGCATCGCATACCATCCAGGTTTTTACATCATCGCATTCTTGAAATCCTGGGATCGATTGGACAATGTTGGTAATCTCCTCCCTGTGGTCGTCATTGAAGTCTTTTTCGGCTTCCAAATCTGGCCACAGCTTATTCCATGCATTTTTCAGGCTCTGTCTTTCAAGCGAGTTCCACGCTTCAGCTAACATGTAGCAGGCGTCCTTCATATTGAGCTTTTCAGCAAAAGCAGCAACACTTTCTTTGTCGTTTTCTGCCAAAAGTAATCTCCCTAAAACTTGTTTCTTATAAATTCTCTTGAGCTTTTCAATGACGCCTTGGTCCATTGGTTGCACCAGCGCAGTGATGTTTGGTGGAAGATACATCACGCTGAAGTCATTATCAATTGCATTGAGAATTTCAACAGGAAGCTTGCGATTATAAAACTGCCTGTTTTCCTTCCGTTTGAATTTTTCTTGAGGTTAGGAATGAAGTTTTTAGAGTACCATTCAGAAAAAATGGCAGAGTTTATCCACACACTCTTTTGTGCTTTGTAAAGAGTAGGAAGGCATGAAACATTTTTGAAGCAGCAAGGCTTCTTAGATTTGCCAATCACAAGCAATGGCAAAGAGTGTGTTCCACTAACGTTTGCACAAACCATGGCTGTAAAACGTTCTTTGCTGACTTTAAAACCTGGTACTGTGTACTCCCGTTTTGAAGCCAATGACTTTCTCAGCCGAGCCTTCCAATTTACTCCGGTCTTGTTTACGTTGTAAACATCGTCTCTGGAGTAACCTTCTTCCACACTCTGCAAAAATGTTTCCTTAAACTTGAGGGCAGAATTCTTATCACCAGACAATGATTTGCCTTCAATCTGCAGTTCCTGTATCCCGTGGAGCGATTTAAAGTTCTTTAACCAACCAGTGCTAGCTTTGAAATCAGCTGAACCCCCTAATTTCTCATTTTTTTCGCACAACAGAGGGCCCGATATTGGGTCCCCTTTGCTTTGTGAAAACCACAAGTAGAATGCATGATCAAGAAGAATGTCATATGCTTCCCTCATGGTTTTCCTTTTCTTCAAGTCATCTTCTGAGTTAAGTTTTGACGCAAAATTTAAAATGGTTTCTCTGCTTTTTTTTATCTCAGAAATTGTTAACTTTCCTACATTATAAAACTCGCTCCACTTTCTCCCTTCACGAGATGGTTCAATATTTCAAGCTTTGTCTCTATGCTCAAGATGTTGCACTTCTGTTTTGAATTCGAAGCCATAACAGTTCACAACTCAACAAAAGAGCATGTATACACCTCCTCACTTGGAAACAAATTGATCTAATATTCTGTGCAGATGTTTACCAAATTATACAACTGAAATTCCCCAAATATCCCTGACCTTGAGTTTTCCCATCACTTATGGACTCATGCAAAATAACTGTTCAGCATTGCACTGTCAAAAACGTATTCACATACAGTTGAAGCAAAACTTTCCTTTTTTGTTTTGTCTAGGCTGGGTCAGCACGCCCACTATTAATTTATTGCTTTGATCACTATTTTTTAATTCAGAATAAAACTAGAATTCAAAATGAGATGTTGATACTATTTTTTTTTTCACAATACATGTAGTTGAAAAAACTGGTTCGGATATTTGACGCTCCGGATAACTAACATTCGGATATTAGTCTCTACTGTACTTATCATTCTTGTGTACTCTCTCATCTTTTGTTACATACATTTATCATTTCACTATTTAAAATATTAAAAAATGTTTGCTAAGTAATATTAAAAGATTCATCTCAATGCTAGCCAAACTCTAAAGGAATGAATAAAACTATTAAAACCATAGAACATGTATCTTTTACCCCAAAAAAATAAAAAAGTTTTCCCTGAAGCATCGAGAACACATGCATGTGTTTACTTCAATTGATGGAAATTAGAGTCTGTTTTTGCATTACTCATTCTAGTACCATTCTTGCTTTCATTTTGAAACAAAATACCAAAAATAGAAAATACTGTAATAAAACGAAGAGTAACATTCTTTAGTCTTGAAACATTCCATTAAAACAAATGACAATATCTAGCAGCAAGAAAAAATATTTTAAATGTTCCACTTAAAAATTCATAAGTGGTACAAACATTCTCAGAGTCAGGTTAAACAATGATTCATATATATAAATATAACACAACTGCCTAAGTAACATTTCTTGCTGATGCATATATGAAACACCCATAATGAAAGGGTTAAAAAACATGAACTATCTGAATAAATTACAGCTATAGAAAATAAAGAAATAATTGAAATGTTAAATGAACTCAAAAACTGTAGACTTAATACTCACTTAATATCTTCATCCTTGCAAACAAATTATTTCAGTATAGTGCATTAAAAAAAATGGCAACACATTATATCCCAAAAAGACAATGCATACACAAGGACATAAAATTTTATTTGCTTAAGTTATGGGTAAAATAATTCTAGAAAACAATGCAAGATATTGAATTAAAAAAAATCAAGTACATAATATTTTGATGAAAACATTAAAAAATATATACTTTTCTCCAAGGCAATGAAATTTTCTCGAAACAATGAAATTTCAAAGTAACATATTGAATATTTATTACTTACAGATAAAATGTAAGTGATTTAACTTTAAAATAAAGGTTTAGAATTTTAAAAAACATTTTTAAAATTATTAACATTTCATCCTTTAAAAATTTTGGTCAAAATTTACCCTTCAAATTAAAATTATTTTTAAATATATTTTCCCTAAGACATTTTTAATATTAAGCAACGAGTTAACTATTTATATCAAATTCAATTGGAATAATCAACAGTACATAAAATATAGTGTAAAAATATTTAAGTTTACATATTGTTACAAATTTTGCATAAAATAGTGTAAATAATTTATATCTGGATGTACAATATGTTTATATTACTTTATGCTGTATTTATTTTATGTTAAAAATTGTAATATTTGCAAGCAACACCATTCCTTACAATATCATGGTGATTTAATGGAAACTTGGAGAAATCTTGGCAATAGAGCCAAGTTGGCATCATTTTTGGCAACCATGTTGGCAATTATTTTTTGGTGAGTTTGTGACCCTATGGTTTCTTCTAGAAATTAGTGGAGAAATCTACTAATATCAAGATCTATGATGCAAGCAGCTCTTTCTCGAAGGATCCATGAGGCCTATAAACAGGGAGGCACTCGCCAAAACCGAGTTAGTATTGTTTTGACTAGCGATTAGTAGCCTTGTATTGATTGTGAAGAGTCAACTAGCAATTAGCTTGGCTGTTGAGTATGACGAGCGAGTGCTTTGAATAATCTCTATCGTATTTTAGACGCTGATAGTTGTGTCTGAGCGTTGTTGAAGGTGTGAAGACCTTCTGAGATTCATTCTGAGAATTTTGTTGAGTATCCTGTGTTTTTCGAGGATTGTTTTCTGACAATAAATTCTCATCGCTCTTAAACTATCTTGTTCTTTGCAACTGACTGCATAAAATCTTTGAACCCTGATCAACGTGTTATAAAATCATTATCTTTAAGAATTATTAGAATTTATAAATATAATGAAGAAAACTGAAAGAGATATTATAACAATAGCATAAATTCCAAATAATTTATTTTTAAACTCACCTCTTTTTGACAAACCCTCGTAGTATTACTGCCTGTGATAATAATATCTGATGTATCAATATCCATTCTAGACTGATCAATAGCAGATTGATTTCCTTTTGGTTCAGAAGCTGCCGCCTAAGGGTTTAACATACAATCATAAACATTAAATATATATCAAACACTCAGATGAAAAGTTAAATAAAAATGTGCACATTTAGTAAATATATTAAATTATTAATTTAAGTATTATATCTTAATATAAACAAACTTGATGCATAAAATCAGCAACAATATTTGAATATTTAACAAATTTAATAAGTATTTTTCATTTTCTTTATAAATATACTGAATTAACTACAGTACAAAGTAGATTTTTTTTTTTTTGCTTGCCTCAAGTAGGTAAATATTCCTTTTAAAAATACAATATTAAATACAAATAAATAATTTATCATCACTGAAAAGTTAAAAATTTTATGGCTATATAGCAAAAATAAATTAGTATGAAATCTACATATATTTTTATCTAAAAATCTTAAATATTCTATTCTGTGAACAATAAGTGATGAAAAATATTAAAGTGAACAATAACATGTCTTAAAAATATCCCAATACATTTAAAAAAATAGGCTAAAATTTTTTTTTTAAACCATAAATTATATCAATTATAATAATATTGTTTAAGCAAAAATTACTAAGAATAAGTTTATGTACAAAACTTTCATAAATAATGTTAAAAAAGCACTTTTTTTTATAGATTCAAGAAAATGTTAATATCTTGTGTTCAAAATCAAGAGGGAAGATTTAAACTTAAAAAAAAAATAATAACATAAAATGGTCGAAGTAGATAAGCTTTTTTAAAGTTTGAGATCAATGATCGTGATCTGGATACAAATTAGCAAAACTTGGGATGCATCTATTAAAAGATAAGTTAGAAGAACTCAGGTTTTGATATTGTTCCTTCAAATGAAATTAATTTGGAAACAATGATATTAATGAAACAAAATAAAAGCAATTGATTAATAAGATGATCAAAGAAAAAATTCAGTACTACCAATAAAAATTTACATATATTAAAAACGCTGAATTTTTTTACCGTTTACATATGCATTATATAGAAATCTTGATGTATTAGAAAAAAGCAAGATTATTTAAGGCTGTCCTTGGTTAATGTTCAAGAATAAGACCCAAATTCAGAATATTTGTTCAGATATAAAAGTACTCAAACATTAATATTATATTATGGCTTCACTATCCAGTAGAGAATTATTTATTTTATCATACTACTCATTTTTATCTGAGTTGACCTATTTTTTCCTTTATAAAATGTGTTTTGCTTTTCTCCTATATCGGTTAAATGGCATTCCTTTTAGTTAAAAAAAACTAATTATTTATAAATATTTTGAAATTTTAAAAAAAAATTAATTTTAAAAAATGAGAAATTTCAATGTCACAAATTTTTTTTAAAATTGAGACATTTTTTTTTTTTTTGAAATGTGCTCCCCTTTAAATTTAAGCTCCTTTATAAAAAGCTTTTTAAACTAATACAAAAAATTACAGAGAAATAATTTTTAAAAAAGAAATTAAGTATACATATAAACAAACTTACTTCTTGTAAGTTATTTTTTTTTTTCATTTTCCAACATGTCTTTCAAGTATTTCTAAAAAAATACATATAAACATACACATGAATTTTTCACATTACTGGATTTACATGATGAAATTTTTAAAACTTTCTTTTAAAAACTAAATAAATATATTACTTTAAAAATTAACATTTAAAATAGCATTAACAAGAAATAATTTACCCATCCAATACTAATAAGGAACTAATGCTCTTTCCAGAGCTTACTATGTAACATGTATGAGCTTTACATTACTTTAAAGTACTTAAACAGATATTTTTATCATTCCTATGAATTGTTTTTAAACCCAAGTGCAATTGAATTATTGAAAACTAAGAAATAACAAAAACAAAATTTTTAATACTTTAAAAAACATTGTCAAAATTAAAATTAATTTTAATATGACAATTTTTTTTTACTCATAAAACATCAATAATCAAAATATGTGTGTTAAAAAAGCATATATATATATATATATAATAACAGATTTTACACAAGGCATAACAAATATTTCAATACAAGATGGTAATCCCAAAGCATCATATTAACCCCTTTATTCTTGCTCCTGTCAAATTCAAGGTGTGAAATTTCCCACCTCTATTTCTCATGCCCATGATATTTCTGGGCTGGAGTATTCAAAAGCAATGCACTAAAAAGATTAAAACTATTTATTTCGTATGGCCGGAACCATGTTTATTTCTCACCAGATTGTTGTACCAGATTATAAGTAAAGTGTGTAGAGATAGTTATATATATTTTATTTTAAACTAGATATTAGCACAATCAAACACATATTAGCGCTATGTTTTTGTAACCTAAGCTCAGTTACTTAGTTCCGCTTTTTGTGAATACATGCGAGTTGCACTCTGTGATAAAAAAAAAACATTTTTATAAAAAAAAATATTGTAAACATTATGGAGTAAGTCAGAAGGTGAATCACATTCTATTTTAAAAATAAATGGATTTGAGAGTGATTCTGAAATAATCAATTGTTTTCGAAGCTCATTTAATGAATCTGAGAGCAGTGATGATGGATTTGTCTGTGATGTTTGTGTATGCATCTCGTTCTTTGAAATTTATCTACAAGAAAAAAATTACTAATGCATATTTTCATTGTGTGTAAGTGTAGTAAAATTCTCCTTTAATTTTTAAAACACATGTTTTTTAATATTTTCTCTCAGCTGGAAAATCAACATTCAGTCATAATAACCCTAAATAGTTGGCTTTTCTTAAAAAATTCATTTTTTTTTATCTCAAGCTAAAAATTTATCAAACATTTTAAAATAAATACGTATATTGTATGTATACTTAGTTTTATATAATTTTCTTGAATAAAAAAAATAGGCACTTTTATGACCATTCCCCCCGTCTGCCCCAAATTGACCAACCATTAAGGGGTTACTAAAGTCAAGTGTTTTATAAATTATTTACAAGCAACACAATCAGTAATTGTTTAACAAATAACTACAAGAAAACAAAATATTCAGATATAGATACAAAAATATTTAATAAACAATAATAAAACCCAACAAAATATACTCACAATGCAATAGCTCACGTCAAAGTAAACAAAAATAAGCTAGATATTTTGTTCAGGAAAAAGTTAAAAAAGGAAAATTCCAAAAACAAGAGAAATACAATAAAAGTATTATAGCAGAGACCACACAAGTAATCTTTCTCGTCATTTTTTTAAATAAGTAAAAATAAAATGCTCAAAATATAAAAATATAATAATTAAACTTTTATTATTTAAATGCAGAATAGAAAATATTCAATTGATGTCTATTCTATCTCTAAAAAGTTGAGCAATTATCCTCAGCCTTCATCTAATACGTGGGTTTTTTCTAATTCTTTCATACTCTTTTTCTCTCAAAAAGCTTCAACAAAGCATAAAAAATACTAAAAAGAAATAATAAGGTTAGTCAAAATTTATAGGCAAAAAAATGAATAAATTTGCAGATTAAAACTGTAAATAAAACTTGCAAATTTTCATAGAATAAACATTATGAAAATTTCTCTAGAAAATTAATTACACTCACAGAAGCATTTGTTTGGTCGATTGATTGCTTTACTAGTGTTGGACTTCCATTGCAAATAGACCTATTGTTGCTTTTACCTTATAATTTTGAACCGAAGTATAGTAACAAGGATGATACCCGAGTTCTGATACCCCATTTTCCAAACTTCAATAGCACAATGTGTGAGGACTCAATAGATTTAATAGGCATCAGCCTCTCTATGTAGTAGGGTTTGGTTTTTTGTTTTGGCACCAGGACTCAAAACAATAAGTGTACAGAAATAATGTGCCATAAGTTTGCTTTTATGACCACTCCCCTACCACCACTGTTGAAAATCTCTTAGCGAAAATTAAAAAACATGTTCAAAAAAATGGAAGTAAGATCAAAAGTATTTGGCTACGAGATCTGAAGTGTAACATTGGTCACACAGAACCCACCTCCCTCTATACATGTCAAGATTGATATATGGAGGGTTAGTTGACTGCCCTTGTAC
This sequence comes from Trichonephila inaurata madagascariensis, assembly GCA_019973955.1. Lineage (NCBI taxonomy): Eukaryota > Metazoa > Arthropoda > Arachnida > Araneae > Nephilidae > Trichonephila > Trichonephila inaurata. The sequence continues at coordinate 87,462 of BMAV01021267.1, read as the reverse complement.
ATTGTGTGTCTATAAAAGACACCGGTAGTTCGCCCTTTACGACGGAGGCAGAACACATGCGAACTCTTTGGGAGAGTGGCTTTGTTGTCATTAATTTTATTTTACTTCCCTGACTTTATGGACGCCCCTTGTTTCCTCCTAACACACAATAAACGGTATTATGACTTTTGCAAGCTGCCCTCTTTGACAGAGCCAATCTGAATAGAAAGTTCTGGCGTCAAGGAGTGTTGCAGAAGCAGCCCTCGTCGGAAAAGTATTGCTGGGAAGAATTATGATCCCAGATGTTGGACAAACCTTTGTCGCGGGAGAGATCGGGAAGATGAGCCATTGTTTGGTCCACACTAGTGGTGTGCAAATGAAGTCAGGGGAGCTGCATGCAAAATTTGAGGCCCACCAATGAGAGGTGGCGAGAGGCGAGTAGATGACCCACCCCTGGAGTTTAAAAGTGTCAATTCGGAAGGAGAGGAGAAGACTCGCTGTTCCTGTTTCCTGATGTTGAACTAAAATTGTGGGGCTTAGCGTCTCATTGCTAAGTAAACAGTGGTAATTCAATTCACTTGCAACTTTTGCCTGCGGGCTGAAAAGCTGGAGAAAAAAAACTGCACAACGACTTGGCGGCCCTGACAATACTTTGGCCCAGGACTGTAGTTTTCTTCTTCCCAGCGAGAAATGGAATGATTTAGACTTTGATTGTGATATTATTACTTAAATATAGATAATATTTATTTAGACGAGAAATAAAGAGATTTTTAACGATTTTGTGTGACTGTAAACGTTACCCTGTCACAACATCACACTACCAATCTCACAATATTAACACTCTTTACTATCTTTACCAAGGCAGTAGTTTATGAAAATGGCAAAATTGAATGGTCTAGCAAATTCAATCAAAACCATTTGGCTACTGCAGCCATGAAGCATACAAAAGAAACAAATAAAGCATTTAAAATTTCATACATAAACAGTTATTTGAAATTCATTTTTAATGTTCAATCCATTGTTTTCAAAAGGATACATTCACTTTATGGCAGGATATTTTTCCTCTGTCATCTAAGCCAACTAAAATACGATGCTTAAACATTAGTGCATTGACACTGGCCATACATTGTTCTAACATTCGATACAGCTGGAAAAAAAATACAGTACAATTTCAAAAAAACTCAAGAATATGTTCAAATAATTTGTAGAAAAAGTTTTTGAGAAATATATTAAGTTGAAATAAATTTAAAAACCAAAGAAACCCTATTTTCTCTTATTTGTCTTTATGTTATGCCTGAAGAGAGAATAAACTCACTGCAAAAGTCTAATGCAACTATAATTATTATAACTGTTCATTAACTCTTTAAAGTAATAGAATTCCTTGTTCAAAGGAAGAAATGCTAACATATTACTGTAATTCGAAGGTGTAATACAGTTCCTCCTTAGGCAGAAATCTTTAGCTAATGTAACTCTTAATACTGGAAGATTTCCGGTCAGGATTTGAAAATTTCTACGGCGTAATTAAATAATTTAGTCTGTCAGAAAATACCGCCTTGAATTGCACAATGACATCTCAGACTTTAAAAAAAAATCAATTAGCTATTATTTATAATCATAACTGTAAATAACATTACCATGCTATAATGATTATGCATGTAGAGTCATTAAGAAACAAATTGTAAAACTTGGGAGAAAGTTAAATTTTGAACTGATTAATATTACAGCAGCCTTAGCATAAATTAAAATGAATCTTGTAATATGCACTTGAGCCAATTGGTATTCTGATATCCACATTGACTTTCCATACTCATAATTACCCAATCATCTGAAATAAATACAAAACAACTTTCTAATAGAAATTTAAATTCTAATAATTTAAAGGGATGCATTATATTAAACCAATTGCACTCCTTTTACCATTAAAATAAAAGAATACAGCAAATTTTTTTTCAGAGAAAAATTGGAAGATGTAATGAAAATAGCAGCAAAAAGAAAAAAAATGCACATTATGTATTGAGGTTTTTGCTTTGCTATTAATTAATATCATGTAAGAGAAACAAAAGATCATTGACAGAGAATATTATAATTTTGAACTAAGATCATATGTGATCATATTTAACTTTAATTTCTATTCTATATTACATAAGGATTCTGACGTTTACTGGAAGCTAACATGCAGCAACTCCTTATTGAACAAAACATTCTTATATAAAAACAAGCAAGACTACTATTTTATCAACTTGAATATTCAAATTTTCATTAAATGCAGTGAAAGAGACTACATATGAGTAATAATGAAATCAGACTAGTATGATTACTTGAAAAAAATATTTAAAGTTTCACCGAAATATTCCAAAGAACAAATATGAAAACAAAATAAAACCAAAACAATGAATAATAATCATGCCCCCATATAATAAGAATAGAAGGATTCAACCACAAATTTAAGTAGGATTTGTTGAGAAACTATAAGAATTGATTCTAAAAAAAGTGTAAAAATTAAAGGGAAGGGGATAAAAGAAATACAATCTTATTTAATAGAAAACAAAATTTGAAAACATGCATTTTACTTTTATGATAGAAATTTTTCTTAAAAATATTTCCTCCTCACAACCATGAAAAATATATAATTCAGATAATTAACAAACAAATAAAAAGGGCACTATTTGAAATCGAAAGAGCAGGAAGAATATCATTCTTCTAACAAAATATTTTCAGGATGAAAACTAGCAAATTTCTCTTACGAATAAGAATATTTGAAATTTCAATGAAAATAGCAAATAAATAAAATACTATGAATTATATGGAGAACTTAATTACATCAGAAATAAATCAATATTAAATTCCAATGGTATGCAAATGCACAGTACAAAGGAGGTTGAAAGAGACAAAATGCCCTCACTTAATAAATTAAAAATGTAATAATTATTTTAAAACAAGTACTTAAATGAGTAAAACAAAATAATATGGAATTCTTAAAAATGGTGGAGTGAATGAGCGAGTTTTCATTAATGTCACTCTATAAAGAAACACAACAGTTATTGGTGACGGATCTCAAAATTTTGAACTTCAATTAAGTGACAAGAATGACACCTGAGCTGTGGCACTCCCTCTCCGAACTTCCACATTATGCAATGGAGGGGACATATAGCTTCGACAAATTTAAGGTTCATTAACCCCTCTACACAGTGGGTCTTTGACACTAGGTTCAAACTCATCGACATGCCAGCCACGAGTTCATGACTGCAACCACTCTAGATGGTGAAATAAAAAACATTTTACGCCACCTGATTTCACTCAGTTGAATCTGCCAAGCAGCTTCTTAAGATGAGATACTCCTTTTATTACCTTTGTAACAGCAGTAGAAGGCCATTTAAGAAAATACATACAACGGGGGAAAAAATGTTTTCATTTCATTTATTCTTATCAAAAAGTTCAATTAAATAGGAAAAATTTCACTATAGATATATTTTAACTATAAATCACCAAGCACTATTTTTTGCTAAAATTACATATCTCAATCTTAGACTTAACACTAGATATATGCACTTCGATTTAAAAATTTTTACATACCTTGATTTTCAACCACATACAAACGAAAATTCCAACAGCATTTACTATTAACCATACAATTCCTCCTCCAAATAATGCCAATCCACGAACACCAGAGAATAACAAAGAAAGAAGAATAATGAAACCAAGCATTATCCACATAATAAGGACTCTTTTATAGCAAACATTGTATAAATTAAATCGAACATCATTGACAAGGACCTGCATTGTCATAACATAATCTTCAACAGTTAACTGCAACAAAAACAAAACAAAAAAATCATTAAGAATTCATGAATAAATTTGTTCACACAAACATAAAAAATAAAATTTGCAGAAAAATTCTAAAGAATATTTAGATTGAAAGATTTCAAAAATGTATCATGCATCATTTAAAACAAATTTTTTTCATAAAATCAAAATAATGCATTATAATAAAGTTAAATTTACACAGAACTAGTTTATGATACAAGTCATTTATTTTATTTTATTTATTTATTATTATTATTTTATACATCATATTTATATCAATATTTTATTTCAACAGAGTATGATCTATAACAAAAGGCTTAAGATTTCTTTTTAAAAAGGACCAGATTACATTTTTGGTACTTCCGTACTATCACGACCACATTGCCGAAGTCATATAAAATCAATAATGCCAATTCAGCATGTACAACACATGCAAATTAGGTTGCCAATCCTGATGCTATCTTAAATCAGCTTTCAGGATGAATGTCCCAAATATGAGCCTGCATGAACACCGCCAAAATGCATAAACTCAAGAGTGAGCCAGCTGCTGTTTTTCCTCCCTCAGGCCGCACCGACTCACCCGCGTATGCTTGGTAAGTAAGGCTGGAACGCTTTTGGTGTTTAGTTTTTGGCAATAGATGGCATTCTTGCGTCCATAAGATTTGAGATATATGGAGATCTGACCTTCTACTCAAAGTGAGAGAGAAATATTACTCACATACACATGGTTTTTTAGTTTTATAAACATAAGGAAGGGAATGTTTTCGAATTGAGGCTTTTATGACCGCCTTTTGAAAATGAAATACGTGGTTTTTGTTTGTAGTGAAGATGAGAGATTTATATTCGCTAAAGCATTTGATTGCTCTGTAGTCTAAGTTTTTAATGGATAATTAGATTCAAGACAAAATTTGTCTTTTTTCTTGTTTTTTACAAGGTCAACTTTACAAATACATTGCAAAAATGTACTCGAACAAAAAGTGGCTGAAGTAAATAAAGTTATACTTTAATATGAAATATATGTAGCATATGCCATTCAGAGCAATATACAGAATAATATTGAACACATTTATATTTCGGTATTTTATGGGATTTAGGGCTTAAAATACCTGAAAACCTCCTCGGAATCTGTGAGAGTGACACTTGTAACGGAAACCTCCGGCCCTAGTGGTACGCATGCGTTTGCATCCTTCTTCCCGAAAGGGTTAAACTTCTTTGGCATTGTTGCAATAATACGTAAGAACCACATTTCTTTTAAAAATTAAATCAAGAAATTGCAGATTAAAATACATGAAAATATTTACTGTTTAAAATCACAAACATGTAAAAATAAATATTTACAGCTATTCATTAATTCAACAATGACATTTAAAGTTAAAAATAAAGAGTAACATTGTTACAATAGACACATATTCCTGAATGAATTATTCAATTTTAAAATATATTTACATATTTAATTAAAATATTCTTAAATTGGGCACAGCAATAAATTTAAGAGCCATTAATAATAGTTATCACTGAAAAGAATGAAAAAGCATTTATAAGTTACACAACATGAATACATGGAATTTTATGTATCTCATGAGTATTTATCTATAATCAATATACAGTAAAAATGAATGAAAAATAAAGAGAAAAAGATAAGATCAGTGCTTTTGACTATAACATAAGCAACTTTTCCATTTGAAAAAAATATTAAGATCTGAAAACTCATTGTCAATAATATGCATGTCATTAAACAACATGATTTGAAGAAATTGTAATCTGGTCAGTTACATTTAGCATTGCATTTTATGATAAAATGCAATGCTAATGTGTGCAATTAAACTTTAATCTATCTGGGAGAAAAGGGATTTAATCATCATTAGATTTCTGGAATTAGTAATTGAAATGAGGGCCAGTGGCTGAGTGGTAGCATGTTGTTCTTCCACATCACAGGTCTTCGGGCTGGACAAGGTCGACTCAGCCAAGCTTGCTTGAGGACTAAACACTGGGGGTTTCACTTCAGACTGACCACCTGATCAGAGCATCTGCTCATACACCTCAGCGCTCAATGGTCACGTATACTGAGATGGGCACAGTACACCTTGGCCCTCATTGGCTGTTACACCATGGAGTTTAGTAATTTAAATTGGTAGACATGTTTCTTCTGTTGAGGAAGGATCTGCTACAAAAGTTTTGCAGAAATTGTCTCCCACAATAGCATAAGAGACAATTACATAGTTAACAGATGAAACCAAGAAATATAGAATGATTCAGCTATACTTATTTATTTAAATTTGTTATTTTATTTGCTAAATCCTCTTTTCCCACAGAGTTTATTTAATTTGGCATTCCCTTACAAATTATTCAAAGTATTAAATTTTAACCTAATTAAATTTTTGTATTCTTCCATCTCAAGTGTTACATTTTTCAATTCATTCATGTAAAGGACAGGTAATACCTGCTGATTTTAAATTTAATAATTATAAAAACTATTTCCCAAAGAAAAAACAATCATCAAATGATAGATAAATTAAAATTTCAAATTATATATAGCAGAAAAATAAAAATACCCATTAAAGTACCCTTATAACATATACAAAATTAATTACTTCTGGATTGGGAATAGCATGCAGCTAGTCACTGCAGCTATTTATTTAACTTCTTTAAACTGATTTATTTTTTTTTTAGTTTCTGTTGATTGGGAATGCAAAGTCATGCACAAAATTTAATGAAGAAATAATGCTCAAGTTTTTCAATCATTTTGCTATAAACCAAAGTCTCACAACATTCATGGACAATTACTTTTACTCATCAGCAGTCTTACGACTCCTGACAGCTTCTCCAGTCAGGAAAATATTCTTGCATGCACATCAGGATCACCTACTAATGTGCATCAACCCGTACATTTCTTGCTTCAATTGTTTATTAAAATAAATTATAACCAGATACCTATTGAACACATCTTGCATGAAGTATAAAACATGAAATTGTGTATATAGATCGCTGTAATTTAAAGGGCCAGCTTTGTCTTTTGAGCCCGATAAAATTTGTAGATACACAAATTTGCCAAGCATTGAAACTTTAGTCAAAAGTTTGTAATTTTCGTACAATAAATAATATGGAAGTCAAATCAAAGGATAAAAGGATGGCATAATTTTCCGAAACGCCGGTTTTAATTTTGCCATTGGAATAAAGGAGAAATAACACTGGCTAGGTGTTTTATTTCAAATATTCAGCAGTAAAACACAACCCTGAAACGTCCTTCGTCCAACTAAGTCGAAACCGTGTGAACGCCAATAAACCAATGTCCAAATGAGTACCGTTTATCGTAACTTTCTTCAAGTTTAATAAATAAATTTCACAAACCGGTTATCCACACAGTGAAATTTTTCAACACTTTACGCAGTCCACGAAATTTTTCAGTGCCAGAAGCCTTACTTCAGATTCACTATACACAAACATCTCTGCTTCAAGCAGACTTTCCTTCGAAAAAATCTAAACTATAAAATACATTTTTGGGTTAGTATATTTCAGCTTAAGATTTTTTAAAAATACTTTTAAAGAAATATATTTGAATTATGAATACTCTATTAATCATTTAAATCTAGAATCAAAAACTGTCAATCTTCAGTGTTGACTGTACTGCAATTTCAAGCTAACCAACAGTAATGTAATTAAATGACATTTCAGTATATCATAGAAGTTTGGAAAGTACCCAAAATTTTATATAAATAAATTGGTATTGTGATTGACTGAGAAATAATTTTTACAGAAATATATTTATATACAACTATTTGTAGCATAAAAATATATTTCTCTAACACCTAACTTGATAGTAATGACATAAAAATTTATATCAAAAATAGAATCAAGATGGCTAACAGATGTTATTATGAATTGCAAAACCAGTTAAAATCAAAATACATAAGAATCGAAACAAAAATAGATATACATGACTCTAGTAAGACCAATTGTTTTATACGGCAGCAAATGTTGGACAATTAACAAAAAAGACAGAAACTAATGACTTCCAAGAGAAAAATTTTACAAAAACTTTTTGGTGCAGTTAGAGAAAATAAAATCTGGAGAATACGATACACCCTTGAACTTCAATCAAAATACAGAGAAACGAACATAGTCAAAGTGATCAAGGCTTCCCAAATCAGATGGCTAAGACATGTATTTCAATACAGCGAAAATCCTGTTCAGAAAATAACTTTTCAAACTCCAGAAGGAAAAATGAAAAGAGGAAGATCGAGGACAAGGTGGATGGATAAAGTAGAAAAGTTATTTACACTTTGTGGTTAATGAAAGCGTAAGTCAGCATGTCCAGGATCTATCCTTCAAAGTAACACCTTTATGTGCCATGCTCAATAAAAATGTTAAGAAATTTGGAGGTGAGTAGGAGGACACAAAGATAAAGTTAATGTGAAGATGCAGAATTTGATAAATTCTGACAAGCATATGGGCAAATGGGATCCCCACGCATCGGTTGGCTGAACTTCCATAGAAAATTCGTGTTAGAAAGTAACGCTTACTCTTTTATTCAAACACTTGATATGGCTATGATAAATGCCTGGATAATTCACAAAATCCTCAACAAAAATGAAACACTAAACCTCAAGGAGTTTCTAAAAGCTGATCTAAAAAAATTGTGATAAGAACAAAAGGTAGACCTAGGAACTTGACTGAACCTTCAAGTGCAAAATAAGATGTTAGTAAAGATACCGTTGGTCATTTTTTTATTATAGCTAGAAAAACAATGTCGTTGTCAAAGAGAGGACTACAAAGGAAAACCAACTGTGGCAAATGTGATAGAATGCTTTATCAAGCTTTCTTTGGAACTTTCCACCAAAATTAGAATGAAATTTAACTGAAAAATGAATTACTTTGTAAACAAGAAAGTATTATTCAAATAAAGCAAAATTTTGTACTCAGAAATCGCTTTTTATCATTAAAGAAAACACTAAAACATTAAGTGCGAATTTTATCCCCTTTATCCCAGTGTTCTATTCAGAGGATGGGTCAGATTTCATACATAAAAAAAAAAAAAAATTCAAATTTTGATATATTTAGTTTAGGTTTAATTAACTTAAGAAAATATGATTCTTCTCAAATTTGAACAAAATAAATAAATTGGGATAAAACAGGTTAACAACACACTATACAGCAATATGAGGGCTATTGGCAATAGACCTCCTAATTTGAACCTGAGCTGTCCCCCCCTCTCCAACCTACCACACCATGGGAGAACTTTGAGCTTGACAGATTTATTGGGTATTAGACATTTCTATACAACTGATTTTCAGCAGCACCAGGACTAGAATCCCTGCCACGCCAGCCTCAAGTTCATGACCATAATCAATAGGCACAACCGTGGCCATCATTATTTAATGATCAAGAATACAATGAATACATGTTCAATTCCAACTATTATATTAATATAAATCAAATTAAAATCTTCAAACACAATTTTTTGGTTATTTAAAATGCTAATAAACAAATTAAGTTCCTTAGACTTACTAAAGCCTTGGGTAATGCCATGACTATTTGTATGTCTTTGATGGCCAACACTTTCAGATAGAGGTATGTTCTGCATATTATTATGCCCATTATCTTGGGCAAAATCTGGTGGGCAAGAGCTTCTACTTGATGGTATTACCTCTGATGTTGTTTTTCTTACTGGACGAGATGGAGCAGGAGGTGGAGGTAAAGCAGTTTTAGGTGAATTTCGGCCAGTTGAAAACCCAGAATGAGGTGGAGAGGAAGATCTTTCCAGTTCCCCTTCTGAAGAACTCAATCCTTCAGAGAGATGAAGAGAAGTATTGAGAACACTTTCAACTTGAATGGTTTGAGTTGGCACTACCAGCTACTGAATCTTCTTTCAGAGCCTTTGAATCTTCTTCAAAAGCACTCCATGACATTGGACAGTGACTAAGCCTCTGCTCTAACATGAGAGCATTAGAACTGTGCACTCGTTGATTTCCTAATTTTGCAGATGCGCACTTTAAAGAATTATCCATGTTAAATCAATGTTGCAAGACATACACCTAGAATAAGCACACAAAAAAAGACTTTCAAATAAAGGTTAATATAATGAAGATTTTTTGGTACTTATGTATTAATGTCACTGCAGCTAAATTTGAACCACACCATTTTCCACCAAAATCAGACTTATTGTTGGTTTTTTCAAATAAAACATGTAAGAATCTTTTTGTTGCTTTTATATCATGGTAAATACCAATTCTTTAAAGATAATAGATAATCTAATTAAAGTTCAGTATCAGTGAATTACAGAACATACCATTCTTCTGTTCCTTAAATTTAAAAATATTAACTCACTTCATTATTATCCTAACTATTCATCAGTAAATAGTTGCTATGCAGTGGCATAACATACTTATGTATGCATTGTTGGGGGCCCAGGATTCTAAGGGGCCCATGCCTGATGTTGATTTTTCAATCCTTTGTTAGATCAGGTTTGGGGTACCAAACCTGACTTTGCAGGGGGGACCTTATATTCTCCATTACGCCACTGCTGCTATGATTTATTTTTAGCAACAAAGCTTAAGTTTCAAATCATATTCAACACTAGGTTTTGAAAAGAAATAACACTCTTTTAGAGTTATACATATATGCATATATATACATTTTAAAATTTTTAACAAATTCTGATAATAATGAATGATAACTAAACATGTGCTATTTGTAACATATCCTTGAAAACTTTTATGGGAAGGATTGTATTTTTAAAGAAATACAGATAAAAGCATCAAGACATAATCTCTATGTTAAAAATTAAAATTCTGTTGGCTTATGAGGATTTCTGAACCCCAAAATCCCACCCTTGTATGAGCCACAGGAAACAGATTAAGAAACTGGATCTCAGTAACAACTCTCATTATACATATTACCCAAGATTCAACAGTTTTTTTCTTCTTTTTTTGGGGTACTTTTTGACATTGCATTAAAACTATTTACAGATTAATATTGGCAGATGGAGTAAGATATCATTTAAGAAAAGACAAATTTTTAAATAATCTATAGGTAATAAAAGTACTTTCAATATACTCTTATATCATAAGCATTTCAAAATCACACATCACTAGGGTAAAATAAGAACTCTTGGTTGTTCTTCTACGCTAGTGGTTGTCCATGGAAACCCTGGGGTTCCGCGAGGCGTTCCCAGGAGTTCGAGGAGTTAAAGTAAAAACTCAAAGAGAAAATTAAAATGTGTATGCAAAATAGATTTACATTTTCTATGAAGTTAAGATACCAAAAGCACAAATTAATTTATAACTAGGAAAATTCATTATTATATTAAAAAAATTTAATTGAAATACAATACTACATATGTATACAAAATACAATACTATTATAGTTCTACAGGTTTTGCAAGTTGATAAAATTTACTCTAAACTAATAATGGGAAACTTTTTAAGGAATAGACCCAAAAAATACAGTGTGTCAATAAAATTTATAAAAATATAATAAAAAAAACAGTATATTTTGAAGTTTAGCATTTATGTGATGAATGAAGTTGTAACTCTGCATTTCTTGTTTTAATTTTTTTAACTAAAAATATAAAATTAATACTTTAAATAAATATAAAAACAAATGATATTGTAAAATTTCTATGTTTTCTTTTATCAGAGATTTGTTTTAATTTTAGTACTTGCAAAAGTTTGATTATTATGTATCCTCAAGATTATACTTTGTATATTCAAAATAAACACATTTCTACATATATATCTATCTATATATATAGGGAAATCTGGTGGGGAGGATAAAATACCTAGTAGTACTGATCTAATCCATGGACAATAAGCCCATCACTGCCCAAAACTAAACAAACCGATTTCATGGCCAAAACTAAATATAACTAAATTCCAAACATTTAAGTTAAAATGATCATATTTTCCTATATGTAGGTATGCACGATCATTCAATTAAAAAGAACAATATATATGAAACATACCAATTCTAAGTACACATTTCTTATATATATTTAAATGTTTTAACAATATTATCGAGGATCTGTACACGCGAATTGAATGTAAATAAACCTTTTACGAGACCATAGATTACTATGTTAATGACAAAAAAAAAAATTAGAAGTAATTCCTCTATACATTTTACTTTTTCATGGTCTAAAAAATTGCCGCTCAAAACATATGTTCAAATAAACTATTAGATAACTACAATAATTAAGGTAGAAAATCATTTATGGCAAAAAAATCAATTATTTTAGAACAAGTTTTAAACATTCATTTGAATTTCCTTTAATTCTGTCGTAACTTATTTCAGAAATATCAAAACTATTTCTTACAATCCTTAATGTTTTGAATTATTGTTATTTCAAAAAGAGCTCTTTTTTTATACGACGGTAATGATTTTGACAAAAAATGTCATAACAGAAAACGCTTAAGCTTCTTGATGAAAATAAAAACATATTTACCTGAGATTTACAAACTCACTTTCGTCGTCCACCTCCTACTTTTTCCAAATGACACGGAAGATACGGTCACCGTTTGAAAATACCTGTGTGATTCCCTTCTTAAAGTCCGGAACGATAAATTCGAACATAAACTGCGCCAAACCGAATGCGTTATTGCACATGTTACCTATTTTAACCAACCGAAACTAATACTGAGCAATTATAACGCACCCCTGTATTAAGTAAAATAAGAAATATATATTACTGATCAAGCTTCAAAAACTAAAAATTTTCAATATTTTTCTCCGATGTTTCTTATCTTTTCTCTCTCTCTCTCTCATTCAGAAATACAAAATGCTCCCTATTAATTAAGTTAGTAACAAAGTTTCTTTTTGTTTTAGTTTTAGATGAATTTATGTTATGCTAAAGCTTATTCTTATATATAGATAATTGGTAGCCGTGATAAATTTATCAAAAACGAAGAGTAAAGGAGAAAAGAAGTGATCAATAATACACAATGCTTTTCTTAAATTGTAAATAATTATTTCCATATTTTGCGTTCGTCTCTGTCTTCTTTGAAATTTGATGTTCATAATTAAAACTATGTACAAAAGTACTCATAAACTCTTTTTCATTCGATAAATCTATAATGATGAGACAATTCTCTACACATTCAATTCGATTCTCGTACACACACGCGCATTCTTTAAAAATTTCTGATAATTCATATAACAAAAATTTTTTTTTAAAATTTTTTAAAAAACCCCCCAAAAAATTCCTTAAAAAAAAAATTTTTTTTTTTTTAAATTTTTAAAAAAAAAACCCCCCTTTTTCCCCCAAAAAAATTTTTAAAAAAAACCCCTTTTTTAAAATTTAAAAAAAACCCCCTTTTTTTTAAAAAAAGGGGGGGGCCCCTTTTTTTTTTTTTGGGGAAAAAAAAAACCGGGGAAAAAAAAAAAAAACCCCCCCTTTTTTTTTTAAAATTTTTTTTTTTTTTTCCAAATTTTTTTTTGGAAAAAAAAAAAAGGGGAAAAAACAAAAAATTTTTTTTTTTAAAAAAAAAAAATTTTTTTTTTTTTTTTTCCTTTTTTTTTTTAATTTTTTTTTTTTAATTAAATTTTTTTTTAAATTTTTTTTTTAAAAAAAAAAAAAATTTTTTTTTTTTAAAAATTTTTTCCCCCTTTTTAAAAATTTTTTTTTTAAAAACCCCCCTTTTTTTTTTTTAAAATTTTTTTTTAAAAAAAAAATTTTAAAATTTTTTTTTTTTTAAATTTTTTTTTTAAAAAAGGGGGAAAAACCCCCAAAAAAAGGGTTTTTTTTTTTTTTATTTTTTCTTTTTTTGCCTTTTTTTTTTTTTAATTGGGAAAAAAAATTTTAAAAAAAAAAAAAAAAACCCCTTTTTAAAATTTTTAAAAAATTTTTTTAAAAAAGAATTAAACTGTGTTTCGGATTTATTTCCCATTAAAGGAAAAAAATAAAATTTAATTGTTATAATGTTTTGCCCGGGTGCCCAGTGGCACCAAGCTTTTATCTAAAACCATCAACTCAGATTATCAAAATAGTATCCCCTTAAATAAATCAAGTGATTATAACACCCTTAGTGCTTTTCTCACTGTATTTCTCCAGCAGAGAGTATGCGGAGATTCTTCTATCTCTTTTTTCAATTTGTACTTGTTGAAAGAAAAGGAAGACAGAGAGAGAGAAAGGAACATAATATACATTCTCTCGTATTGCGTAAATGCATTAACAAATTCTTTTTTCCTCCTTCCTTTTCGGCTATTTGTCTTATTATGTGTGATTACCCATTATATATAATTGATTCAATATTCAATTATATATATATTGGAACATATGATTTTAAGGCTGTTTATTAGATTGTACAAATATTGTTACTTTTATGAATTCTAATTTCTGATGAATACTCTAGGTTCTAAGGATATCTATTATTTCTAGTATTTTTTTATTCAAACCATAAAATGCCAACAATATGCTCATTTAACATTTTAAATTTCTTATGAATTTCCTTTTTATCTTTGAAAACACACACACGCTTCAGTGCGTTTTGTTTACATATATTCTATTCTACATTACTCCTTATTTATGCATTAAAATTATTTTATTTTTATTAACTAGACCGATCCTAGAATGGTGGACACCCGTGTGCAAGGACCTAAAGTGCCACCCCTCTAGAGAATTTTTCATATGTTTTGGCTAATATCTTAACGTTGACGTTATTAATTCATCAATATGCAGAAGAGTAAAAAGTAAAACGTCAATAAAAATGCAAATAGAAGGGAAAAAAACTCATATTCCTCTATTTGAAAACTTTTATTGGAAACTATTGGAAAAATTTTATTTTTCCCAAATGCATATTGAATTTAAACACTCCAATGTCTTAAGTAATATTAAGCATATTAGATATTTTTGTGAAACCTTTCGCAAAAATCATTTTTGAAACGCCTTTGTTAAGCATCGATTCACAATGCACCACAGTAGCACTCATAAGCAAGAAATTTCTTTTCTTTTGCAATATTACCGGCTCTACAACGAATTTTTCTATCAAATGAAGGATGCGTGTAAAGAGTAGACATTAATGGACAGTGGACCAACACACTGTGCACAAACATTTTATTTTTCTAACACTATGCTATGCTATCGGGATTTATTTTGATTTTTCAATAACTATTTGAAATTCAGCATATTTATTCAATTTATTGTAAGCTTTATTTTGAGAAATTTGTAAAAAATTTGCTTGATTGATAGAACTATATGCTGCCGGCAACCACCCTTTGTTTGGGTTGCCCGTGTGAGGTGCACGCGCTGCACACCTCAGCCCTGCTTATTAAGAAAATGAATTTTTGAGTTCTTGAAGAAATAAATTTGTCTTTAATCTAAATTAATGTCACTTCCTAAGTATAATAATTTTCACATTGCGAAAATAAAGAGATATAATTGGGATATTACAGTATATATTTCAATACTCAAACAACATTAATTGATAATCTACACGCATGTATTTACTCTTTTCTAACTATTTTATTCAATTCAGAATTCTTATTTAAGATTCATTGCATCAAAATTTTTGTTAGTATTTAAATTTAAGTATTTTCATATAAAATTCATTTTTTCAACAATTTGTTATTCGTAAATTTACTTATTAATAACCATTCAATATTATGAAAGTGGAAAACTTTGTTTCCCCGGTAAAAAAACGTTGATTTTCCACCCGTACATACACCCCATGCCGTGCTCTATAAAAAATCATTTTTGTTATTTATACATTCTTTCTTCTTGATCAATAAAACATCGATGGCAGCATCTATTCATAATACAGACTGATTTCTGGTTGTTAAAAATAAAACTGGACCGTTGAAGCATTATTGAAGAAAATACACACATACAAGTATAAATCCAAATTCTGAAATTTTTCCCAAAAATCATTAACTTTTTGGTTTACAAATATATTAAAATTTATGAACATCCCAAAAAAACTTTTTTCCAATAAAAGCAATTTGGGGGATTTTTGTCTTCAAAATAATTTTAAAGTATAAGTATTTTTGGCCTTTATTTTCTTTTATATTGGATGATTAGATTAGTATTGAATTCTTCTTCTCCTCTTCCTTCATCAATTGACACAACAGCCTTGGGTGGCCAAGGCCTACCCAAAAACCCCTTCCATTCCGACCGCCGCATAGTGTCAGTTCTCCAATTAGTTACTCTTAAAGCTTTCAAATCGTCCTCCACACAATCAACCCAACTAATTTGCACTCCCAAAGGGTTTTTAAATTTAGTGACGCCCATCACGTGATAACAGTCACGTTTTCACCCAACCGGTTCATAAATTAATAACCTAATTTTGTCATAAATATAATTACCTTTAGAATTAGTTCATGTTCACTGTTGCCCAAATTTTTTTTTTTTGCAGAAACTTTTTTTTAGAAAGTAATTTTGTCAACGATATAATAAACATAGATAAAAAAAGCACTTAATTTAAAGGTATTGTATAATGAAGTTTTTTTTTGTTTTTTTTAATTTGAAAAATGTTTGAAGAATTTTAAACGTGAACTCTTTCCCAATCATCAAATTTAAATATTATCTAAACTTTATACAAAACAAAATATGACAATTTTAATCAATGGGAAAAACGTGATTCCCCTTTATCATGTGACCATCATGAATTTAGTCCATTCTAGTTTCAATTTTTTGGGGTTTGAAAATTCTGAACGTAAAGGATGGGGGGCCCATATTACAGATTTTGGCCCCAAAACCCAAACGACCAACCCCTTTTTGGATTTATTGACTTTTGTTTCCCCTAAATAACGTTAATTAAAAATTAAATTCGTTGTCTCCACGGTTATTCTTTCACCCCAAAATATATATAAAATTTTCTTTTAAAAAAGGGCCCGGCTGTTCAGTCAGTGATTTAGCCAGAAGAATTTAGATAAGGAAAGGTTTTATTGAATTAAAAAATTTAAAAATTAGATTTGTAATGAATATAAATTTGAAACTTCGGGATTAATTAAAAAAGGGGTTTTACTTTTAATTATGAAAACAAAAAAAATTTTGAATTTTTGCCCGGGGCCCGCTATTATGGTGTAAATACTTTTTGGCCCAAATAAAAAAATTTTTAAATTTAACTGAATTTTTCCCTTAAACCCTTTTAAATTAGTAAAAAAAAATAAAATAATATAAAGGCACTAAAATGGAAATAATTTTTCTTTTGAAACTATGTTTTTATTTAAAACAATATTATTTTAAAAGTAATATAAAAAGTTTTTAACGTCGCGAAAGAATGTTTAAATTTCCCTGGGTGGCGCCCAAACCCCACACAGTTTTTGGTTTAAAAAATTTTTTTTTCCCAAATTAATTAAGAAAGTTAACACCATTATTATGGATCTATTCTTCGCTTATCTGCAGCCTTTCGCGGGAGAAAAGCTCAAATCCGGATAGCAGTTTTACGATTCGCCGAAAGATTGTCGCGTTGTGGTTTTGCGGGTAGGTGCAGTTCGCTAATTTGCAAAATCAATGCGGGGCGGTTTTGGGAGTCTCGGTCATTCCATCTTGCAGAAGTCCCGATCCCCGTTCCGTTTACCCGGCCCCAACCGACTCTTTTTTAAACCCCCCTTTGGGGGGGCCCTTCCCCAATAAAAATTTCCCAATTGGGGGAGGGGGCCCTATTCTTTAAAACCATTCCCTTTTGAAAATAAAAGTCTGCCGAGACTATGATTATCTATGTCGCCGTTCCTCGTAAACCATATGGTGTGTCTATGAATCGACCAAACACTTTGACAAGGGGAATACACTAATTGAATTTTTTCCCGCAAAGGCCGAAAAATCCATCCATTCCAAGGGGAAAAGCGGCCACATGGAGAGGGAACGAAAAAATTGGGGCAGCCGTCCAAAAAAAATTTTCCTTCTGTTAATCGTTGTGAAGATAAGCCATCTGGTGAATCTATTCGCCACTGGATGTTGGAAAAGAAAAACGAACCGGAAACATTAAACAAATTCAAGGGGTCGACTCAACCCTGTTTTCCCGGGAAGGGGAAAAAATCTGTAGTCCGAAAAAAGGGGTAACCCTTTTGGGCCCTTTTTTCTGACCCGGGGTTCAAAAAAGCCAAAAGGGGGAATTAAAAAAGGCAAATTTGGAACGCTACAAAAAGGACAATAAAAAATGTTTGAGTGTGGGAAAAATTCTTATTTAAAAGGGGATATAATTCGTGGCAGCAAAAAAAATTTTAAAATGAGATATTTTAAAAAGATTTGCTCATCTTTTTTAAAACAATACATAACAATTTGGTTTGATTTATATAAATTTTTGAAAACTAGTTTTATAGTTTTTTTTTTCCCCGAAGAATCATTAAATTTAAAATATAAAATTTTTTTTTAATTTTTTAAAAAACAAAAAATTATTTTAATTTTAAATTTCGGGAATTGACCCGAAAAACTTGAAACTCTAGGGGAAAACGAGACTTTTAAAAACATTTTCCCAAACAAAAAGAATTTGGGGGTCTTTTTAGTTTCTTAATTTTTTTTAGGGAAATTTCAATTTTGGAGTTTCCGGGTTATTTAACCGCGCTATAAAATTTTTTCCATTAAAAATTTTTTTAAAAAATTTTTTTCGAAAAAGGAAAAAAAACGGCCGCTGAAAAATTTTACCGGATGGAAGAAATACACGTCGATGGCGTAAACAAAATGATATAATTTTTGTTTATAAATGTTCATCAGAGTTCAATAATTCTTCTTTAAAAAAACGTTTGTAACAAATGCATTGGATGGCATGGAAGATGACACCGTGTGAGAAAAGGCGACGCCAGAACCAATTCCGAAGTCAGCTGTAACAAATAGGAGCGACGAATTATTTTCAAAACATGATACTGAAGGTTAGAGTAGTTGTACTAGTAGGTTCATGTATGTATCTGAAAGTTTTTAATACTGGTCAAATAATTAAATTATTAACTTATTATTTCTCATGAATTTTTTTAAAAAAATTTCAAGTATCGGATATTGATGAACTCTACTCACACACACACACACAATTTCTGATTTTTTCTCAAACACGTGTAGAGAATTGGGGTGCGGCTTGGAATCGATGGCGGCTTGGATTTAAGTAAATAAGGTAAATATTTTTTGATTACTACATATTAGTTTAATAGACATAACTTTATTTTGCTTATAGTTTGAATAAAGGAAGATATTTTGATTTTTAGCATTATAATATTTAAAATAATTTTTCTCTAAGCTCAAAATTATTAGTGAATTTATAAATTTATGTAACGGCATTCTTAAACATAAGTCTCAATGCATGTAGTCTTGAAAAGGCCGTGAATATGAATATTTCAATTTAAAAATGATTCACGTATAAACGTAAATTAATAAATAGTTAATGAATTCATATACAATGAATATGAATTTAAATTAATAAGAAAGAAATATTAAGTTGTCGGAGTTTATACATTCCTTGTCGAAATACATAGTTTATTTTAACTCTTTAGGATTACTCATTTAATATTTATAAGAAATATCATAAATTAAACCTTTTTTCACATTAAAAGATGTTGCCAATTTTTCAATAAAAACTATGATGAAAAACGAACTACTGCGATTTACATGAAAACTACAACAAATTTATATAAAATGAAAAGCTTTTTGTGCATAATATTTGATAGTTAGATTCG
The DNA here is from genome assembly GCA_019973955.1 of Trichonephila inaurata madagascariensis. NCBI lineage: Eukaryota > Metazoa > Arthropoda > Arachnida > Araneae > Nephilidae > Trichonephila > Trichonephila inaurata. The sequence continues at coordinate 68,085 of BMAV01021267.1, read as the reverse complement.
TAATGTTGCGCTAACAACTCAAATAAATCGTGTTCTCTGCATAATTTTATCTTTGGAACTGTTTGAATTGCTTCCAGCTGGGTGAAATCAACCGAGCGTGAAAAATATGTTGGCAGAACATCAGTTACATGTCATTTCATCATACCTGCGTTCGTCTCCAGTGAAACAAAAAGAAAAACCCACTTAGACGAATCGATTCATCATTATTCTCTTCCATTCTTAATCCATTCATTTCCGATCGAACATTCGAGAACTCTGTTTCAGACGCTGTTGCTATTCAATTTTCAATTCACTTCGCAAGTTGTTGATGAAATATACTCGTACTCATGATCATCATCGACTAATTCAAATTTATAAGTAGATTTCGCAGTAAACGTGAAATATTTTTTTAAATCTGATAATAAGTGATTATTTTCGGATTCATCTGCCATGACGCTAGGAACTCTTGTTTTAAAAACAGCATTCAAATGTAAGATTAAAAAAATAAAAAAAACAGTTCTTATCTGTATGTAAAACGAGAAAAAAAGATTCACTCATCATGATATCTCTGGAACTACTAGATCTACATATTTGAAATTTGGTATGCATGCTCCTTTCAGGGTGTAGAGATTCGCTAAGAATGGATTTTGCGAAAATCGAGCCTCAAGAGGATTACAAGGACATAAGGGGCGTTTTAGAAAAATATTTCGGTTTCAAATAGCAATCTTATTTAGCATTGAGTGTACCACTTCAAGCCTGCCTCATCGATATCTTCATAGACCCATGTTCTTAAATGTTTTGAACAAGAATTCGATTAATCATACTTTTGTAGCTTACCTAGATTTTTTACAATAGTTGATAAGCTGTTTGGAGGAATACTAAATTTTAAAGCGATATCCTTTTTCTTCACACCTTTATCCACTTCCTGAAGAATTAATTTTTTTTTCTTTGACGCTCAAGCACTTACGTTTTGACATTTTCGAGCTACAAGAAAGGAAGTTACCAACACGACTGATCCGCACTACAAATGAATATTCTAGTTCAAGGACACGAGATAACTCAACTGATGGTGAAAGGGGATAACGAAGATGTTTTTAGTGAACTGGACAATAGGGGTTAATATTTGCACTTTTGAATGAAATGCCCAGAATTCTATTGCTTTCGGTGAATTAGGCACCTAATAAAACCAGTTCAAAATTTTGGACTACCATAAAATGTGTTAAAAGAGAGAATAACTTGAAATGCCCTGAAATAATTTAAAAATAGGGAGAAAAAAAATTTAATCATAAGAGAAAAATTCGTTATATAGAAAATGCAGTTCCTTTGGAGGTTATTTTCGAAGAAAATCGTGAAATGTTCTTGGTTCCAGGTAAAAGTTCGCTATACAGAAAAATTCGCAATATAGAGGTTCATAATATGGAGGTTCGACTGTATATCTCTATAACAAGTGTAAACAATGATGCACCAAATAGGTTATGTAAAGGCAATGATTGACACACTAGCTGTAGCTTCATAGTAATGCATCAATTATCAGGATGGTGTCTAAACAATTATGAGGAATCATTCCCACAGGAAACAGACTATATATAATTTATTTGTTTTAATATAATATTCCCAAAACTGGAGGCGAAATTTCCCTATTCTTGAACGATCTCTATTCGTAGCTCTGCAAAAACTAACGCTACATAACATCTTTTATATAACTGAAGATTGTTATTGTATACCCGTTCTTCAAAATATATAAAATGCAAATTCTGTCAGATTTATTGGAGGCATTTTAAAGTTATGACGAAAAATATGTTTGTGACCGTAATTTTGGACATGAGTATATTTATAGCACAGCTTTACAAAGGTAGGATTCCACAAGCGGTACATCGAAAATGTAATAGAAAGCATTTCTTGAAACCTTACTTTAAGCACATAATTATGCTTCTTTGTCAGGTCTTTGCTAAATACGTTAATAATGCAGAGGGTTGATCTCTTAGGAAAGTACCACCAGTAATCTTTTGTTTAATCATGCATTATTCCTTCAGGTACTTTTGTGACATGTCACAGGTTGCGTGAGAAACTTTAGAATTTTAAAACTAATTTTTCTCTGAATGTAAGATTTAGATGTTAAACCTTTTTTATCAAAAGCAGTTCTAAATGTAATACAATGGGCTTTTAAATGATCTTGTTTGTCAGTTTTTCTTTCCTTTTTAACTATACACATATCTGCAACTCATTTAATTTCTGTCCTAAAGTTGCTGAAACGTGTGGATACGAGTAAAAATCATTAAAAGTCACCGCATAAGTTTATACCATCACATATGAAAATTTTTGATTAATTATCTCATTTAGGAGCCGTTTTTGGGCTAACAATGACGGACTTTGACCAAGGTCGAGTGACAAAGGCGCGCGATACTCGAGCTGGCACGTAACTTTTCAAACATTCACACCTCTCCAACGAGAAGAATTTGAGTGCAGACAAATTTAACGTTCATTAATCCACTGCACGATGAGTCTGTAGAGGCATCATATTTGGACTCGAGCCGATGACTCTCAACGACAACAACGGTGGCCACGAGCTTGCATGCTTGATCATTCAGTTATTACGGTGATCAGAAGAGTCTTTAACTTACTTTTGCATTGTTGATAGTACTTATATAAAAGTTTTCAAACCATTTCTGTCATTAACAAAATTCTTACTCTGATAATATTTTTAGAACATCACACAACCAATATATTCTCTCTCTCTCTCTATATATATATATATATATATACATATACAGGGTGATTTTCTACCAGACCAACAAACTTGCACGGTGTGTAGGGGCTACAAAGATGACTCGGAATGGAATGCAGGGCCACCAATGCCGAAATTGCGAACTGTGGTGCAAGGAAGCAGAGAAAAAGAATAGAAACAGCAACACATTAATGGGACAGAAAATATTTTATTAAACAGTTGTATTACAACAGGTGTTTTAAAGTTACTACCAGAAGTCATCAGGCAAGTCTGATAACGACGCTGCACGGAATTCCTAAAGTTCTTGAAGATTGCGCGAGGTAGTCTTGCGATAGAGGGAACTGAATGGAAGGTTTCGTGAACACCAATCCTGCTGGAAGCCGTCATTTGCGATCCGTTTTTCCCGAGGTTGTAGAATTAACTCGTTTTCAAACGAGGAAGTAGTCGACATTCTGATAATACATTAAAATGCGGATTGTAACGAGAACTCCGCTCGGTGGTTGAACCAGAACGTTACCCTAACAGGCGTGTTCTACATCACATGACCTTCGCAAGTGTGAACAGAAGGTTATTTAAGACAGATTCTTTAACGAGTTAACTAGTTCTTTTTTTTTTGGTGTACGAGACGTCCATTCTCCTTCACAATTGAAGACCTCATCGTTCGAATATTGTAGCTGCCGGGAGGATACGTGACATGCCACGAATCTTCCAGAATGTAAGGAATTCCGAGCAGCGCCGCTGTCAGACCTGCCAGACGACTTCTGGGTGAAGGTTGTAGTACAATCTTTCAATAAAATGTTTTCTGTCCCATTATGTGTTGCTGTTTCTATTCTTTTTCTCTGCTTTGCACCACAGCTCGCAACTACGGCATTTACAACCCTGCATTCCTAAGTAATTCCGAGTTGTCTTTGTAACCCCTACACATCCTACAAGTTTATCGGTCTGGTAGCGAATTCCCCTGTATATATATGTACTCACACGCACGTCAGAGTATGAACTTTGAATGAAATGCTTATACTATCTTTCTGTCAAAATTTCATAAGAATATTTAGTGAAGGGATTATTTATAATTTGTCTTGGTATACTCGTATATATTGAGTTTCTTAGAAATTCAGTTGCAAGATTTTGGTCTGCTCAAACACAAATAGTTACACAAGAAAAATAAGTAACATAAAATATTTTAAAAAGTAAATAGATTCGAATAAAAAAAGAGTTTGTTCGTGGAAGCGTTAGTCAATGTTCAAAGAATTAGGATTAATAAGAGATAATATTTTCGTATGTTAAATGAATGCATCAAAATTTTTAGTAGTTTATAAATGATTCTTGGATAAATATACAAATTAAAAATGTAACTTTACAATAAAATTTTGAAATATTTCTGATTTTAATGCTAATTATTTTTAAAGGCTTGCAATATTCATACTTTTGAATAATTTTAGTGGATCATTGCTTTCACATGAGTGTAGATTCTAAGAATAGCATTAGTTCTAATACATATGAAAGCAGTAATAAAATCTTAGGTTAGAAAAAAAAGTATGAACATTTTTTTTAATAAAAAATAAAGTACTGACGACATTTAAGGATATTATTCATATTTTGTAGAAAATTCCGTGTTCCATCAAATGATATTACTTGATGCATTATACAAGAATGAGCTTGAATGTAATATTGCTGCATAGACCGGGGTTCATGGATTTTATGCTATCAATCTCAATGAGCAAATCAGCTCTTTTAGAGCGATGAAATTTATTGTAGAAAAACAAATCTTAAAATGCAGGATACAGTAGTAAAATTTGCCCAATAAGCAGAAATTGCGTTCGCTGCAGATTGCAAAGATTATCATTTTTGTCCCGAAAAAATAGTTAATGTCACAATTTAAGTGTCATTTTTTTTGTATGTTAATGAGGACCTTAGAAAACGACATGACTCTTTGTTTTAACTGAACAGTGCATATAATTAATTTTACAGTGGAATATCTTTAATTAATTAATTAGCTTTAACGGATGAGTATTTTGAGTGTTTGAGTTGAGTATTTTGTTTATGTATATCCCTTAATTTTCAATGTAGTGATCCAAAAAAAAAAATATTGTGCATGAAAAAAACTGCAGAAAATCATAATGCGTTAAATCTTGGTTAACCTTGTGCAAAACCAATGTTTGAAGGCCCTTGTCCAGTGGCCTTTAGACCCTGGGTGAGTAAATGAGTGAATATTAACATCACACTGTTCAGCTACACGAGGGCTTTTGGCGACGGACCTCTTAATTTCGAACCCTGGTCAAGTGACACCTGAGCTGCTACCCCCTCTCCTAACTACCACACTACACCAACAGGAGGACGTTTGAGCTCTCGACAGATTTAACGAGCATCGCTCCCCTATACCGCGGTTCTTTAAGGGTACTGGACTCATGACACGCCAGCCACGAGTTCGTTACCTTTACCACTAGGCTACCACGGCTCTTCTTTAGACACTGGTTTTGGCGTAACATACACCCCCGCATCGCAGGGGGCCCAAGATTCTAAGGGGCCCAAAGTCTGACTGACACAAAGTACAACTTTGGGCTCAAAATCTGACTTTGCAGAAGAACTTTAACTATCTCTGTTACGCCACTAATATTTTTGCATTAGTAAAAACATTTATTACGCGTGAAGATTTTAATATGAAATAGAATGTTGATGTTAACATTTAAATAGAAAATAAGGTTCACTTTTTGATTTTGTTATTCTGACAACTAGAAATATTGTTCATAATGTCAAGATTATTCGAGCATTGCTTGGTGGTATGAAGGGAATGCATACGGAAGTACGAACACGCTAAGCTAACCGGAACAGTTTGAATACGTTACTCTCTTTCCAAATCCTTCACCTCTTTTCTTTACTGGGCACGATAGGCTTTCCTATAGTTCATTGAAATCATTTTCATCTTTTCTCAAAAAGAATTTTTGTACGAAATATGATAACCTGAAAAATAAATCATTTAAACGGAAGGAAGAGGATAAATTAAACCTGATGTTGAAAAGATTGCGCCTATTTCATCTTCTGAAGATAAAAAGATCTTGAAACGGTTCAATTAACCACCTATATATTCCCCGCCGACGATTGTGTAAATCAAAATCACTATCAGAGTGAAAAAAAAGTATCTCTCCGAAAAGGTACCAATAGATTAAAAATGTAAGTTTTCTTATTGAATATTCAAATAGAATTTTTGAGTGGTTTTAAAAAACAAATATTGGAATGTGTGGTTATGAATTTCAAAAAATGTGAATTTTATCATGGAAACTTAAACATTTCAATTACTTAAAATAGTAATAATAATAACAATACATAGATGAGAGTCAGGCATTATAGAATACCATTTACATTTCTAAATATAACTTTTACTGGTTTTTGTCAAAAATCGCTAAAATCTTCATGGATGTATACTATAAACGATTGTAAGAAACTATCACTTGTCAAAAGGAATAATAATTATTTTGTTGTTATAAAAAAATTTATTTTAAAGAAAAATAATAAATGAAGTGTAATATAGAATAGGTAGTTTAAGCCATTGGAAAACTAATTAAGACTTCATATAAACCATATTTTTAAAAATACGTGAAAGTAATTTTTACCTTGTTTTTATTAACTCGCTTTCTTGTTTTTCCCGGTGGAATTTTGTAATTGATTTTAAACTAACTTCTCGATGAGCCAGAGATTTGAAATTTGGGACATAGCTCAGAAGTGGATGGCAATGCATGAAAATATAAAAAAAAGTTCTAGTCATGAGCCCGGGCCCCCGAAGAAGCTTGTATGTTTGTCCGGGTGAAATTTTGTAATTTATTTTAACCTAACTTCCCGATGAGCTAGAGACTTGAAATTTGAACCACAGCTCAGAAATGGATGACAATGCATGAACATGTGAAAAAGAAAGTTTTAGTTTCGAACCCGAGCCCCCGAAGAGTCGGGCCCCTATTTCGACAGGGAACTTCGGAACTTACACAAAAAGACCCCTGTCGATAGCACGGGTCGCATTGCGTCTACGTATTCAATTTCGTGGCTCTGGGGTCAAAGAGGGACCCCCAGGTTACGATGTTTTTGAAGTGATAACTTCTGTTGGCGTGATTTGCTGGAGAGTGAACTTGAATGAACTTCACACTCGGGAATGCAACGCTCATTCTGCTTTTTTCACCTGTATTCGGAAAACTTGTTCCGACAAGATTGTCCACCCCTAAAAAGAAATCATGGGATCTGGCTACCCTGATTCTTCCTGTTTTCCGGTCGGGTTCCGCGGTCTTTCGTTTTATCACGGATTTTCCAATCAGAGCAGCAATTTAAAAAACTTTCTCGAACAATTTTAGTTTCTATGGGATTCTCTCTAACATTCTTCTTTTTCTTTTCGATTTTCAACTGTTTAGACATAGATATTTCCGGACAAAATTCGCTGCCCTATATTTTCTATTATTTCTCTCTTAATATTTATAAACATTATTTATTTATTAATAATATTTATTATTTACTAATAATGTTTATTTAATATTATTTATTAATTATATTTATTAAAATTTATTTTTAGTTATTGATCAAGTTGAATATTCTTTCATTATTAGGTTGTATTTCAATTCATTTATTATTTCCTTATTTCTTATTCCATATTATTTATTAATATTTCTTCTTAATTACTGATAAATTACTTAATTATTAATTAATTGACTTAATTCTGTCATTATTAGGTTATATATTCCTTCATTATTTTATTGCCTTTATCTATATTATTTATTTATTTAGATTTTTTTTTTAACTTATTGATAAATTATTCCAGTTACTGATTAGGTTGATTATCAATTTTTACATTATTATTATAAATTTACTAAGAGATGAATTTAAATTTTAAAAACCTTGTTTATATTTTATATACCTTTAAATATTGTAACTTGTTCCTTCTAACTGCCGTATCAGCCGTATCAATTATACGGGGGCTCCAAGCAACAGGGGTCCCAACGTGAGTAACTACAGTCTTACTAACAGGGCTCCCATACCTAAAAACGGGCCCCGAAGGAATTTTGATACAGGGCCCCCTTAGAGCTAGCCACGCCAGTGCTTCTAACTATGGCTGTATATATGTTCGCTCATCATTTGGCTGTATATATGTTTAGGAAATCGTGCAAACAAAAGGGAGTGGATTGCTTCAATAAGTTTTTAGAAATTGCTAGGGATATCGATTGGGCTGAGAGAGATTAAGGTCAAATTCTTTAAAAGGGGAATTTAATCAAGATTTTTATCACAATCTATCTTACCGCAAGTGATTACTTTGGTCGTTGTGTGACAATTTTTTATATATCAAGAGCTGCAAGGTAAGTTAATTCTATTTATATTTAATTTATTCAATGTAAGCAAGTAAGATTCTCATTGTATTTAAAATTTTATTTCCTTTATTTTAATGTTCATTTGCTTTAATGTGTTCTTCTTCTAGGCTTAATGTGATAATAATGATAAATCGAACAATTTGTTCATTACTATTCTGAATCTCTTACAAAAATGGATTTTTATTCTTAAATTCAATACACAGTATTGCTAAAATAATCATTATACTATTTACATTTAGTTCAATAAAAATTTGTCTTTTCACTACTTTTTTAGTTTAATATTTGTAGGAAAATTTCCTATTCTTTTTAGTCTATTTCTTAAAAATGTATTAGTTTCATTTTGGCGTTTCTAGGATTAGAAAAGAATCGCCGTACATCTACATTTTCGCACAAAGTGAGGGTAAGGGGCAGGCAACCTTAGATCCCAAAGACGGGAACTTCACTAGAAGTGAGTTTAGGCAGGGGGAAAGGAAGGAAATTAAAGCACTACTTTTCGTGACGTTTCAGAGTAGGAGAGGGGAAAAGGGGAATTTTGTAAACCCTATTTACCCTTGGCGTGACTAATGTAGCCAAAATAAAAAATAAAAAATTGCTATTTTCAAAGAAGTCCGGGGTATTGAAACCTGTTCCGATATTTAAATATCTGAACTTTAAAGTATTTATAACTCATTTCAGCACCATAAACCCATGTTTCTCTAGAATATATAATTACCCACAACAGGTATATTTAGCAAAAATATTACTTTTATGAGTACAGACATATGAATAAATACTTTATAAGGATAATACTTAAGAGGTTACCCCTTGGTTTTTTATTCACTAACTCTAATCACTGAAATAACATTACAAAATTTGAAGTTATCACTTCTATTGTATGGTCATAAGCACACTCACTCTTTTTTTTTATTAACTCTCTTTCAAAAAATCGCTTTATTGACAATAGTGCGCACTCTCTTGATCGTGTGAACACTTAACCAAAGTCACCGCAAATTTTCAGCTAGGGAGAAAAAGCAGATGTACTGAAACCACGCTGAAAACTTCCGTTATTAGTTTATACATAATTGTCGATAGATATAACTGTGCTCAAGGAGGTTGATTCAGACGCTTATAGCTTAAGTATGAGAGGAAAACCACGGATTCTAGGCCAATCAATTCAAAAACCTATGTGACGTCACAGTCAGCCATCGATAAAAACTATCTTGTGTTTCCAACTAATCAGTTCACGCGCTCCGGTAAGCTAAAGTTTCTTGTTTCAGAAACTTTTTTCAAAAGTACATATGTATACAAAATGCAGTCTTAATTAAAAGGCATAGCATAAAATATTTATTTTTAATTTAAAAAATCTTTTGAAAAATTTTTTCCCTAACATTTAAACATCTTAACCAAATATGAAATTTGAAATTTTACCTGAGTTTTACAAAAAGAACAAGTACAATTATTATTTTAATGTTTGTTTTGAATCTTAAATGAAACATGTGCGTTTGTTTTTATCATGTGACTTCATGAATCAAGCCCATTTGAATGCGGAGTTTTAATTTAGTTGACGAATTAAAGGATTTGAAACTTAACCAGTAATAGTAATTCTTTGAGTGCGTAGCTTTGCTAAAGTGGTGGTAAAGTTCTTCTTATCATGTTTTTATTAGCTCGCTTTGTGTGTTCGTCCGGTGGAATTTGTAATTGATTTTTAAACTAACTTCCCGATGAGTTCAGAGATTCTGAAATTTGGAATCTATTATAGTTCAGAAGGATGTCAAATGTATGAAAATGAAAAACAGTTCTAGATCTCCAAACCGGCCTTCCCAGTTGGGCCCCGTAACTCCTGAAACTACACGAGCTTGAATGAATAAAGAATCACCTGTCGATAGCCCGGACTGAGTTGTGTCTGCGTATTGGGAAAGGTGGGGTTCTTGGGTCAAAGAGGGCTCCCCAAGTTTCCATGTTTTATTTACCGCTTGTCTGTCTGACCGGGGAAATTTTGCACTGATTTTAAATTAACTTCCCTGATGAGCTTAGGAGACTTTAAATTTGAAACCATAGCTCAGAAATGATGAGAATGAATGAAAATGTTAAAAAATTCTAGTTCCCGAACCTGGGCTCCCCAAAAGGTTTTCTCCCAATTTGACAGGGTCTAAGTCCAGAGTCTAAGCAAAGACCACCTGTCGATAGTTGCGTCTACATATTCAATTTCTTGGCTCCGGGATCCAGGTCACCGTGGCCCACAAAACAAGCGGTTGAACTTCGTTCAAACTTATTTGAGCGATATGCTAATCGCCTAAGACACAAAGAAGAACAAAGCGAATTTCTAAAGTGTGTCTACAATACTTGAACCATTTTATGCAAAGAAAGTGTAATGGTGAAGAAAGTATTGATGCAGAAAAGGAAGAACAACCAACAAGACAAAGACTCATAAATCTAGCAAACAACACTAAAATGGTCATTAGAAATGTTCCAGCTGTTGTACTAATGCTATTTTTTCAAATGCCGACGGGCCCAGAAAATTATTTCTATTTTCTGTTCGTAGAATATGTACCATTTTTCTATGAAGATGAATTTATTGATGAGCATTATAATGCACGTGAGGCCTTTCTTGCTCGATAACAACAATTGAGACAAATGCATATCTTGAAACACATCGTGCAAGAGATGGACAACTTTAGATTGCCTTTAATCAGGTGCATGCTTTCAATCTTCTTGAAAATCTAGAAGAAATTTTTGAGGCAGAAAATGAAGTTACTACTGAACAGGCAATGACAAATGAGCAGTTTCATTGGATGGATTGAGAGTAGTGGAGCTCGATTGCTCGAAACTCACAGGCACAATGAAGGAGATGGAACTAATGCGACAATTACGAACTCAAGCATCATGAATAGAGTCATACCAGGTGTATGCAAATGAAATGAGACGATTGTTTTGAAAAAAAAACTCAATAAATTTGCAAAAACTGTTAATATTTCTTTATTCGAAATAATATCCACGTTAGCCAGCATATTTCCCCAAATTTCGGGGCAATTTGCATCACTACGCCAAAAAAAATGACTGTATTCTTTTGAGGACAGCCAGTCATCTAGCCAAGATTTGACGTTTTCGTAAGAAGTGAAGCGCTGGTCAGCCAATGCGTGTCCCAATGATGCAAATAGGTGGTAATCGGAAGGAGCCAAGTCTGGCGAATAAGCTGCATGCGCTAAGGGCTCCCAGCCGAGGGCCTTAACGATGTCCTTGGTCGGTTTAGCACGGTGGCTAGGTGCGTTGTCATCAAGGAAAATCACTTTGTGCTGCTGTTTCTTGTATTGCTCGCGTTTTTCGTTCGTTTCCTTCAAATTAAGTAATTGTTGCTTGTAGTGATCAGTATTAACGGTTTTGCCGGGTTTGAGAAGCTCATAATATATTGGTCCCTCCTGATCCCAGAAAATACACAGCATTGTCTTGCGGCCGATTTGGACGGCTGTCCGGGTTCAACATATGATCGATTACGCTTGGGATTCTTAAAATAAATCCATTTTTCATCGCCAGTCACAATAAGATGGAGATAGGACTTGTGTTTGTAGCAGGCAAGCAACATTTCGCCCACGATTTTTCGGTTTTCCTGTTGACGGTCCGTTAGCTCGTGTGGTACCGACCTTTATTATCTTGCCCATTGCTTTGAGACGACGGTAACAGTGCTCTGGTTAACATTCAATTGTTCTGCAAGATATTCTTGTGCGCGCGCGCGCGTTTGGTCATCATCTTCATCGAGTAATGCTTGCAATTCATCGTCTTCAAATTTTTTTGCTGGTCTGCCACGCTCCTCGTTTTTCACATCGAAATCACCATTTTGAAACTTTTCAAACCCCCTGTAGCATTGCCACCGTATGCTTCTACAAGCATTTGATGTGATTCGGCAGCATTTTTCTTCAGATGGTAACAAAAAATTAGTGCTGTCCGCAAATCGTGGTCGGAAGGCATAAAATTCGACATTTTCAACACAGTAAAAAAAATACAATGCACGCTGAAACTCATCCATACCTAAACTAAACATGAGTATCAAAGGTCAAACTATAAAAAAATCACGTGTCACGGTTTCGTATTGTTTGCATATATGCGTGGCGACATCTGTTAGCAATCCTCTCATTTGACATGCATACACCTGGTATATTTAAAATTTTGACAAATGGATTTGACATTGATTGTTTTTAATATTTGAATATAAATTTTATAAAAAATTATTTTCGCTTGTTTCGTTATTTTATTTCTAAAGTAATAATTGTATAGTTAGATGTACTATTGGTAAGAGTAGATATGATATTTTTCTACTTCAGATATAACCAGAAGAAAAAAGACTGATATAAATCTGAAATTTATCGCATCATTACATTATCAAAGTATTTAAAATCAATTCCAAAATTTCATTCACATAACCCTAAAAGCAGAAAGTAATAATAAAATATTTTTTATTATTCTATGTCTTTATAACGGAATAAAAAGTATAAAATAATTTCTATAATCCTTATGAAGGATAAAACCACTTATAGATTTCTAACTTTTTCTAAATTATCCTGAAAATTCATAATTGGCGACTTTTGATAGCTATTAAAATACTTGTAAGGTTGGAAACGTAAACATGGGGCGCATGCAATGCATAGCTATAGAGTGTAGAGAGAGTAGCTATCAATAAAAGAGGACTTAATTATCGCTTCACATTATTTGCGGTGTGATAAAATTGTTGGTTGAGCTATGCTGCATGCGCCCCATGTTCTTCGTTTCCAACCTTACAAGTATTTTAATAGCTATCAAAAGTTGCCAAGTATGAATTTTTAGAATAATTTAGAAAAAGTTAGAAATCTGTAAGTGGTTTTATCCTTCATAAGGATTAGAGAAATTATTTTATATTTTTTTAGTCCGTTATAAAAACATGGTACATTAATTTTTTAAAATTTTTTTTATTTTATTATTTTGTTTCGAGTCTATATACAGAAATCACAAATATAATCTTTCTCTGCTCCAGTACAATCAAGCTGAGTTCACAAAAAAACAGTTGAAGCATTGCATCCAAATTTTCCTTCTTGTCTTCGGAGAATTTTCCGCTACAGAAGATACATTCAGCGTTTTTGTTTTCTGTAACTTTAATTAACGGCATGAAGTCTATTACAAAAGATACATCAAAAAGGAACGATTCATTGCTGCTCGTCGGATATTATGGAATACCTAGTATTCCATAATACCCGACGCATCATATTGGAAAATGAACCTTTAAACCAGAGGTTTCTAAACCTTTTGTCTCATAGGCCCCTTGCCACGTTTTTCGGTTTTCGGTAGACACCTGCTTACCTAATATTGAATTTTCGTAATTTATCATCTCAAATTTTTTTTTGACAGCTGTCATAGATCTACTTACATTAAAAGATTTAAATTTTTAACTGTAGTGAAGTTAAGTGTTTAAAACTTAAGAAACACGTGTTAATTAAATTAAAATTTCATTAATACATAAAATAACTGATAAACAAATGTTTATAATGGGAGAGATGAATCTGGTGCTTCAAAATAACAAATTTTCACCATTTTGCATCAATCTTGTCAGGTTTAGCCCTAAATCTTCTCGGTCCGTAGTGTGTCCAGTATTTTTCTTTTTTTTTCATTTTGGAGGTTGGTAACCGCGCTAAAACTCTTTCTCACTTGGAAAAGCACAATGAAAAACTTCCTCACAATATTCCATAATTCCGGATAAGTAACAAGCATGTCTTTTCAAAGCTAAAATTGCTGACATCCGTTTCTAAACTTTACTTTAAGATCTCCGTCAGTGCTCATTTTGATCAGTTTCTTTAGTAATATAAAATTTTTTTTTCAGTGACCATAAGAATTCACCATCTACTGTGGTAATTACCATAATCACAAAGCATTTTCTTAGTTTCAAAATCTGAATGAAAGGGCAATTAAATGTTGAATGTAGTTAATATGTCATTTAACTGGCATATTGTCAGTGACCAATTGAGAAACTAGGGAAAATTGCATTGTCCAATATTATACGCCTTCAGCTTAATTCTGGCAAGTAACGCTGAAATCATGGTCCTTGTTTTAATAAAATTTATGCTGTCACCTGACATATTGAACCTGACATATTTGTAACTGCAGATTATCCTCAGTAAATTTTATAAATGAATCTATTAAATAGAGGTAAAATCTGGTTTCCATTTGATTACATTTTGTTTTAAAATTAAAGTCATGATTTGGTTTAATGAGAACCACAATTGAAGACTTCCTTTTACACCTCAGGAACCCCAAATTAATTTTTCACTGAAGTGGACCTCTTGCAGGTCATCAAAGACCCCTGGAGGTCGATATAGACTACTTTGGGAATCACTGCTTTAAACTAAAGGACAAAACATTGTCAGCTAAAAAACGACCACACTATTACAAACTACAATTTTTTAGTGTACATTATGCTTAACTTTAATATCCAAGTCACATGTGCACTAGTAGGTTAAAATGTTTAAAAACGTACCTGCAAAAATTTTTAAAAATCGCAAAACACACTTTGTTCTGTAGCGAGTGGTGGCAACAACAAGTGGTCAACCAGTGGCGTAACGGGAATGATTAGAGTCAGGTTTTGGTCCCCAAGCCGGATCTTACAAAGGATATATACTTCACATCGGTTAGGATTTGGGCCCCCTAGAACCCTGCCCCCCGGGCAATGCGAGGTTTGCAGAGGTGTACGTTACGCCACTGTGATCAACTATCACTTCAATGTTCATGAGAATCTTTCTTTAGTAGTTCAAGGTTTTCCCACACATTAGCAGCTAAAAACAGAGCCAAAACCTTTTCATTCCATATTACCCGACTCTCATCTATGTGTGTGTGTTGAAATCAAATGTTCCTAATTTGAAGAGGCCACTGTACTTAACAGAATGTTAAATAATGTTTTATATATAAAAATGTAAACTTTAATAAGAGGATACCCAATGAAGTTTTTTAAAAAAAATTAGTCCACTTCTACGTGTATTCCCTCAGTAGCTATGAGAATATCCTTCCGATAGTTTCGATCCAGCATATCCGCTGTAGTATTTCTGTAATAACAATAACAATATCAGAAATCCCTGAGGTCCAAATGTCCTTTACATAACGGATTTCCCTTGAGCAGACTTTGTCTTCGACGGATTCCCAAAAGAAAAAATCGAACGGAGTGACATCTGGAGATCTTGGTGGCCAGACAATTTTACCTTTGAACCCTTTCCTTTGAATAAGGGAAATTTGTATCCAAAAATGCTCTAAAAGTCATGCTCTAATGAGAATGGATCTATCTTTTCGGAAAATAACAGCAGGTTGTAAGTACTGCATTAGGGGTATTACGTAAATTTGCAACATGTCCAAGAAAATGCTTGCCGTCACAGAAGTCTTAAGAAGAATGTTCCTATAAATGAATCATGTGAAAGTGCGCAACACACATTGATTTCGGGATTCCCTTTCCATTTCCTGTATTATATGGGGATTTCCTGAGCTCCAAGTTCTGTAGTTGAGCTAATTCAAAATGTTACTCACATGAAATGCTGAGTCATTTGAAAAAATGAAGTGGATTGAAAAAAACGCATTCCTATTCAATGCGAGATAACATCGCCACAACAAATGCAGCACATTGCGATCCACCATTTGGGTTACAGTTTCTGCATATTAGTCTGGATTTTATACGCTTACAGTCTCAGTTTTTGATTAATCACGTTATGGATAGTTGATCGGGGCACAAATAATTCAAAAACTTCTGTTCTGATCGACTCGAGAGGGCTCCAAACGAAAGCTTGTCAGACATCTTCCCTACGTGCGTTAGGACGTGAACACCTATGAATTCCGTGTCTTTTCTGTGCAATTCCAATTTCGAGAAACTTTTCTTTGCCACTTTTTAACTCTTCTCATTTAGTGGAATTTTTTTATATATATAAACTGATTGAAACATTCTTTGAACTGTTATTATATATTTGTGCTCTGCATACCAGATAACAACACGTGCTTTTTCTAGACCTTGGTAGCCTAGTGGTCAAGGTATTGGATCGGATCGTGGCTGGCGTGTTATGAGTTCGAACCCAGTACCACTAAAGACCCGCCTTGTAGGAGAGCGATGCACGTTAAATCTATCGAGAGCTCAAACGTCCTCGTGTGGTGTGGTAGTTAGGAGAGGGGGTACCAGCTCAGGTGTCGTCCTCGTCACTTGACTATGGTTCAAAATTACGAGGTCTGTCGCCAAAAGCTCCTCGTGTAACTGAACAGGGCGACGTTAATATTCACTCACTTATTCGTGCTTTCTCCTACGGTGATGCTATTTTTCCATTTGTCGGCACTGGCACGTGTGTTATACGCAGAAAATAAAAATTTTCATCAAAATCTATAAGAATTCAGAAACCAACTTTATCTGATACCACCAACATATTGTTAATATATTTTTCTTAATCGACTTGTTGAAGAACATTTGATTTGGGTATCCTGCATATTCTATCCTTTTAAAAAGCATTGACCATTACAGAGAATTTCGAGATTTATATACTTTGCACGATATATCAAGCTATCTACACTATTAAAATCCGTACGTATCTATCTATCTGTCTATGTTTGTCTATCTTCTCACGAACCGCACCACGCAGAAACTCGTCAAAGGTACCAAAAGATTGGGAATGATCCGAGAAAGCCGTTTTGACCATTTTTATACTTCGATATTGCAATTAGTTGAAAAGATATTAATTAAAAACTTGAAAACATTCAACTCAACTTTCGTCTGCATTGTTGTAACATCGTTATTGTTATAAAAATGACGTAGGTTGGCGTTGAAAATCTATTTTCAGCCAAACTGGCCGGGTCTTCATTGTTACAACAATGAAGAAGAATTGTGTTTTTTGTCGTTTTTAATTAATATCTTTTCAAATAATTGTAACTTAAGAAATTAAATGATCAAAATGGATTCCTCGGATTCCTTTTTGCGTTTACCGTTTCTTGCGAAGATAGCCTTACATAAATAGATACGTTTGTTTACGTATGAATTTAAGAACACGCATCCAAAAAAGCAATCGTTTCAATAACTAACTGTAAGAATTTTTTGATTCATTACTTAACAAAAATGGATATAAATTAATCCTTTTTTATATAAAATTAAAGCTGCATTGCTTTTTATTATTTATTTCTAAATTAATTATTTAATGATAAACTTGTACATTCTTGTGAAAAAAACTGGATTAGCTTTGTAAACTATTATTCGGAAATAGAAATTAGAATGAAAAAAAGGATTTTATCCAGGGGGAAAAAAAGGGTTTAATACTTGAAAATGCCCGTGCATCGCCGGGCTGAATGGAGGGAAAAGAAACATGTCTGACAAAGAAAAAAGTGGAAGAAATTTCGGAATTTAAATAACATAAATATAGAAGTCACTCACACACACACACACATCGCGCATTTACACCCACCCAGAAGTGCTGGCGTCCAAGAAAGAAAGAGATAAAGGGAAAATTTTCATAAAGTTATAGCCATGGAAAAAGTTCATGCAACACTGGGTTAAGCGGAGAGGATACAGACCCGTCCGACGGGGCAAAGACATGGAAGAAACTTCAAAAAAGAGTTTTATTGATTGCTATAGAAATCACACACACACCCGAAAGTGCTGACACTAAGAGGGGAAGGAGAAATATCCAAGGTAAAATAGCTACACACTTAAAGAAGCCCGCGCAACCCCGGGCCATTTAACCTTTATTTTCCGATATTGCAATTAGTTGAAAAGATATTAATTGAAAATATTAAAAACATTCAACTCAATATTCACCTGCATTGTTGTAACAACGTTATTGTTATAATAATGACGTAAGTTGGTGTCAAAAAATCCATTTTCAACCAAACTGACCAAACCGGGTCTTCATTGTTACAACAATGCAGAAGAATTGTGCTTTTTATACTTTTTAATTAATATCTTTTCAAATAATTGTAATTTAAGAAATTAAATGGTCAAAATGTATTCCTTGGATCATTTCCCATCTTTTGGTATCTTCGGCACGTTTTCGCATTTACCGTTTCTTGCGAAGATAGCCTTACATAAATAGATACGTTTGTGCTTACGTATGAATTTAAGAGCCCGTATCCAAAAATAAGCAGTCGCTTCAATAGTTTAACTGTAAGAATTTTTTAAACCATTATTTAACAAAAATGAATATAAATTAATATTTTTTTTTAAAAAAAAAACCAAAGCTGTATTGTTTTTTTATTATTTATTACAAAATTAATTATTTAATAATAAATTCATAGTTTGTCTTTTTTCTTGTGAATAAAACTGGATTAGATTTGTTAAATATTATAATCGAAAATAGAAATTCGAAAAAAAAATATATATATTAATCCGGGAGAAAATAGAGTTTTATTATTGAAAAAGCCCGTGCACACACAACGCCGGGATGAACGGCGTTAGGGAATAGAAAAAATAATGGAAAAAGCAAACTCTGACAAAGAAAAGCCTGTCTGACAAAAAAAGAAGAGAAAGAAATTTCGGAAAAGGGAACTTAAATGACAAAAATATTGATATCACTCATATCGCGCATGACACAGAGTGAGAGCTGCTGGAGTCCAGAGAGAAAGGGAAAATTTCCACGGGGATAAAGTTATATCCACGAAAAAAGCCCGTGCAACGCCGGGCTAAATGGAGAGTAAATAGAACCATACGACAAGGTAAAGAGGTGGAAGAAATTTGAAAAAGAGAATTTTAATGACATTAATACATAAATCACAGACACCAGGAAGTGTTGACACTGAGAGGGAAAGGGAACATTTCCAAGATGAAAATCTACGCACTTGAAGAAGCCCGTGCAACGCCGGGCCATGTAGCTAGTCTACACTGTTAAAATTCGTATCTATCTATGTCCGTCTATCTTCTCACGAACCGCACCACTGAAAAACCTGCCGAAGGTACTAAAAGTTTGAGAATGATCCGAAAAAGCCGTTTTGATTATTTATATTTCGATATTGCAATTAGTTGAAAAGATATTAATTAAAAACATTAAAAACATTCAACTTAATATTCACCTGCATTGTTGTAACAATGTTATTGTTATAAAATGACGTAAGTTGGCGTCGAAAATCGATTTTCAGCCAAACTAGGTCTTTATTGTTACAACAATTTAGACGAATTGTGCTTTTTATCGCTTTTAATTAATAGCTTTTCAAATAGTTGTAATTTAAGAAATTAAATGGTCAAAATGGATTCCTCGGATCATTTCCCATCTTTTGGTATCTTCGGCGTGATTTTGCGTTTACCGTTTCTTGCTAAGATAGCCTTACATAAATAGATAAGTTTGCTTACGTATGAATTTAAGAACACACATCCAAAAATAAGCAGTCGTTTCAATAGCTAAATGTAAAAATTTTTTGATTCATTATTTAACAAAAATGGATATAAGTTAATATTTTTTTTAAAAAAAAATTAAAGCTGTATTGTTTTTTTATTATTGATTACAAAATTAGTTATTTAATTATAAATTCGTACATTGTCTGTTTGCTTGTGAATAAAACTGAATTAGCTTTGTAAATTATGAATGGAGAATAGAAATTTGAAAAAAGATACTTCTCCCTGAGGAAAAAAAAGTTTTATTCTCGGAAAAGCCCGTGCAACGCCGGGCTGAATGGAGGGGAAAGAAACTTGTCTGGCAGAGAAAAAAAGTGGAAGAAATTTTGGAAAAGGGGGTTTAAATGACAAAACATAGAAATTGCTCCCATCATGCATACACTCACACCCATAAGTGCTGGCGTCCAAAGAGAAACGGAAAATTTCAATGGGAATATAATTATACTCTCGGAAAAAGCCCGTGCAACGCAGGGCTAAGCAGGGGAGGGGGAAACAGACCCATCCGAAGGGCAAAGAGGTGGAAGAAACTTCAAAAAAGAGAATTTTATAATGACCTTGATATAGAAATCACACACACAACAGGAAGTGCTGACACTGAGAGGGGAAGGGGTAACTTCCAAGGAAAAAAGCTACATACTTGAAGAAGTCCATGCATCTCCGGGCTAAAGTGAGAGAAAAAGTAACCACTTTTTCAAGAAAGAGAAATTGAAAAGACATTTCAGAAAAAATAATTTTGATGACTTTATAGAAATCACTCATATAGCGCAAAAACCCTGAAGAGGTGGAAAAGGAAATGTCCTTTGGATAAAGTTATATTCTCTGAGAAAGCCCGTGGAACACCGGGCTAAACGGAAGGGAAACAGGCCCACATCCGACGGAGCAAACAGGTGTAAGAAATCTCGACAAAAGGGAATTTTAATAAGATTGATAACGAAATCACACACAGAGCGGGAAATGCTGAATACGAGACGGCAAGAGGTAATTTTCCACTGGCAAAAATTTATGCACTCGGTAAAAGCCCGTGCAACGCCGGGCCATGCAGCTAGTCTACACTATTAAAATCCGTACGTATATATCTATCTATGTTTGTCTATCTTCTCACGAATCGTACCACGCAGAAACTCGCCAAAGGTACCAAAAGATTGAAAATAATCCGAGAAAGCCGTTTTGACCATTTATATTCCGATATTGCAATTAGTTAAAAAGATATTAATTAAAAACATGAAAACGCATATGATTAATTTAACCATTTATCCAATTGTTGTGGAAACCTATTGTTGTGATCTAATTGTTGTGCATATCTAATTGTTGTCATAAATTTGCTCTGTCAAACTGTATTACTCGTGTTCTGAGTGAAGATTAAAAAGTTTGCTTAAAAATTACGGATTTTAAAAGTTTTTGTGTTTTCCGTCTAATAGATTTTTTTCGAGTGTTTATTTTTTGCAGTTTATAACATTCAAACATCCAGGAATAAGCAATCGTTTCAATAGCTAAAGGTAAGATGTTTTTTAATTCATTATTTACCAATAAATTGATTTAAATTAATGTTTTATTTTAAAAAAACTAAAGTAGTATTGTGTTCTCCATTATTCATTAATAAATTAAATATTCAATACTAAATGATATATTGTTTTTGAGGATAAAACTAGATTAGATTTTAGAGACATTTTTAAGCTAACAGTATGTAACGATTGATTGATAAAAATGAATGTTTAAAATCAATTTTATTATTTTAGATTCTAAGTAAGTAATTATTGTTAAAAAGTAATGAATATACTTATAGGTGTTTTTTTAATATGTTATATTAGAAACGTTTTCCTTTCGCTTTAAATAAATATTTTGTATTAACTAAAGCAAAATTATTTTTTGTAAATCATTAATCGAAAATAGAAATTTGAATAGGGAATCCATAGGGAAAAGGAGTTGAAAACAGTATTACACTGGAAAAAAGCCTATGCATTGCCCGCTAAATGGAAGAAAAAGAAACTGGTATGATAGGGAAAAGAACTGGAAATAATTTCGTAAGAATATGTTAATGGCATAAATACAGAGCTCACACTAACATCACCCCCTTGCAAATACATACTCACAGAAGCGTTGGCATCGGGAGAGAAAGGAAAAATTTCCTAGAGGAAAAAAATTTGTACTCGGAAAAAGCCCGTGCAACGCTAGGCTAAGCGGGAGGAAACAAACCTTTCGGATGAATGAAAAAAGTGAGAGGAATTTCAAAAACGAGAATTTTAATGATATTATAGAAATCCCGCTCACACCAGAAAGTGTTGACACCAAGAAGTGAAGGGGAATTTTCCATGGGCAAAATGTAATTCTCTCGAAATAGCCCGTGCAACGCCGAGCCATGTGGGTAGCTATTTTTAAAACTTCGTAAATTGGTGCATTTTCTACATTACCTAATGCTACTAAGTGAAGTTGAAACGGAATATTGTATTAATTCTTTTAAAAAAATCCATGGAACTTTGTAATTTTAAAAACTTTTGTTTTGTGTGAGTTTCTTCAAACATAAAACTATTTTTTTTAAAAAAAAAATACTTTTCCGTTTCGGGGAGCCGTAAAAAGGCAACGAAAAGAATCGCTAAATGCCAGTGAAAATTAATTGTGGTAAAGCAACCACAGAATTCACGAGTGCTTTATGTAATGATGAAATGTTTCTATTAATTTGTATTATTTTCTTTTTGAATCTCTTTTTATGCAGTGAATGTAAACAAATTCCTAGGCTTCCCCCGATAGTTTTTTCTTTCTTTTTTTTTATAATTACATATTTCTCATCTAATAACAAAACATCCAGAAATAAGCTGTCGAATCAATAGCTAACATTAAGAAATTTTCTATTCATTATTTAACAAAAATGAATATGAATTAATATTTTTTAAAAAAGCTAAAGCAGCGTTGTTTTTTATAATTCATTACTAAATTAATTATTCAATACTAAAATGACATATTATACGTTATCTTATGGATAAAACTAGATTAGTTTTGTAAGTTTAAATCGAAAATATAGAAATTTGAAGAAAGATTTCTCTCTGAGAGAAAAAGTTTTATACTCGAAAATGTCCGTGCAACGCCGGGCTAAGCTGAGAAAAAAGAAACCTGTCAGTCAAGGAAGAGAAACTGAAGACATTTCAGAAAAGAAAGTTTTAATGGCATAAATATAGAAATCACACAAATTAACCATACACAGACACCCAGAAATGCTTGCCTTTATTAAGGGGAAATTTCCATGGGGAATGAAACTACACTCTTGAAAAAAGCCCGTGCAACACCGGGCTAAGTGGAGGGGAAACAGACCCGTCCGACGGGGCAAAGACGTAGAAGAAATTTCTAAAAAGGAAATTTTAAGGACAAAAAAAAGAAATCACACACAAACCAAGAAGTACCGAAAACGAGACGACAAGAGGTAATTTCCATTCGCAAAAAGTTGTGCTCTTGAAAAAGCCCGTGCAGCGCCGCTCCACGCAGCTAATACTATATGATTAGCTGAAAAAGATTTGGTGGGACTTAATTAGGTAGCGCTAACAGGATATTGCAAAAAGACAATAATTCTTGCCCTACATCTAAATCCACCCAGGTATGATTTTAAAAGAGAAAAATTAACATTTTGACTTAGATTTCTATAAGTACAAAATTTTATTGCTCATTTCAAACATTTATACGGTAATTAAACTTTTTCTGTTAAGAATTTTCATTTTTCATGAATCTCAAATTTAAATAAAAAAAAACGTGATTAAGATATTTATTTGTATATCATTTATTTAAAGATTAATGCTACTTGAGTTTCTAATTAAACAAATTTGTTTAGAATTAAATGACAACATACCCAATGTCTGGTCTAGTGGGTTTAAATTTCTGGCTCTTGGACAGTGATGGTGAACCTATGACCCGTGGGTCAGACACTGACCCCCGCAAGCTTTTTAACTGACCCGCGATTGCTAGGCAACTACTTGTTTGCTTATGAGGGTTTATAAAGATTTTCTAATTTGTGTGGACTATTTATATTCTATTTGAATTTTCAACCCATGACTAAATGCAATTTAAATGCTGTCTATAACCTTCAGTTTGATCATTACAGTTCCAAACCCTGACATAGCTAGTCCTAAGTGGACCCCTGTATCCAAATTCTTTGGAGGCCCTTTTCGGTGGGCTCTAAATATTTTATGATCTCTTCTTACATATTTTGGGGCTCCTGAAGCTTGGGGGCGTATCATCGATACGGCGGTAGCTACACCACTGGTTCCAAAGCTATGCAAATGAAAACAAATGTATATGAAAGTAATCATTATTTGAAATAAAGCAAAAGTGTTTACAAAATATCAAATAAAGTGTATAATTTTGCTCACATTTTGTTTGTTGAAAAAGAATAGAAAACCAAAGCAAAAAACCATATTTAAAGCACATTCTTCGGATAAAATGCACTTTAATTAGTTATGTTTGTAGAAAGAGACTTCCATAGCGCCCTTTTTTCCCCGTTATAAGCCACTTGAATTTAAAGATGTTTAGTTTTAAAAATACTCTGTTAAAATTTTTTAAACTTAACTCTGGTGCCAATGGGCATTAGTGACCCAGGAGGTAGTACTAAAAAAATATGAACAAAATTTGACCCACGTTTCAAAAAGGTTCGCCATCCCTGCTCTAGGACATATTGTGTCAAACACAAGGTTCCTTATTGGAAGGCGCTGCTACATTTTTTACCCTATTAAGATTAAGTATTAAGGAATATTTTACTGTATTTGTCTTCATGAAAAAGCGAACTATAAATATAATATATTTAGTTTTAAAAAAATCTCTTTTGTTAATATATGCGTATACATTGTGTAATAAATAAATTCACATAAGTGCATAACGATTTTAACTGGAAGGATTACTGAGTAAAAAGAAAATTACCTAATTCTAATGTCAATGAAATTGTTTTGTATATACTTATCCATAGCTATAGTTAAGAGTGCATGGTTTATAACATTTCATCTTTGGATTAAATCAAAACAATTGTAATATGGTCGTTCTATGGTGACCATATCCTTGATTGTCAGCGTGAATTAGAGGTGTGGGATTCTCGAAATGAATCGACATTTTAAAATTCTTAATATGACTTTATTAAGAATATAACTTAAATTTCTAATAAAAAATTGGATAAACTTATATTAAGTGAGAATAAACCAAACACACAGCTGTAGTTAAACCTGATCGCGTAACTTGGATCACTTATCTAAATAATTATATTATCCGCCTACTTTCAATTCTGATAATATTACAAGTTCTAATATCAAATAATCAGTCCTACCTTGAATCAAGCTAAAGTTCAATCAATTGCAGAGACTTTTAGGCACGCGTGCAATAGTATACACCTTGTAGTAATGGCTGGAAATCTTTGATAGGCCGTCAATTCACACTACTATCTCTTCTAAACATAACTTTCTCTAAATTGCCCTGCCGCTTACTAAAACTTCTGTTCTTTTAAAGGCTATCTTATTTGCATTTCACTTCTTGGATTTGGGTTGGAAAAGATTTGCCATTAATCTTGGCCGTCAAAGAACCCAGAGGTTATGTTACAGAAAAGACGCGTGAGCCCGTCACACAATATTAATTGATGCTAAATTTTTTTTTCTTAAGACAGCTTCCACTTCCAGAACGAAACATGCACATCCTTCATTACTATTCCCAGTATTAAAAAAGTGCGGTACATTTGTCTTGTTTACTGTAAATTTTTATTTTTTTTCTGAATCATCATGTTAAGTCAATATAACACAAGTGTTTTAACATGCTTTCTCTTTCTCTCTTTTTACACAGCAAGAGAAATTTAGTAAAATTATGTTGCAATTATTAATATATTCTCATAAGTAATTGTGTTATTGCTGATCGAAGTATCGAAAAGGCATTTCTTAAAAATTCTTCCGGAATATTTAAAGTTTGTGTGAATTAGGTCAATAACAGAAATTAGTTATTTCAATGTTTACTTTCTTTTTTAATTTAAAGAGATATATTTAGTAGAATTGGTATTTTTTGTGAAATACTTTTTTTACATTTAATTTTTTTTCCTAATGGTTTTTAGCTGTGTGTTAGGTTGTCCTTAATTCCATAGAACAGAAATTTATTACTGATATTACTTTTATAATTTTTATTCATATTTTCATTTAAGTACATTAATTTTCTTTTAGATTTAAATATATATCAGTTAAATCATTCGTTATTGAGTGCGAGGCCAAAATGCAATTCGTTTAAAATTACTTACGATAATGTGAGCACTCCTTAAATTTTGTTTTTGATTTTTGGAAACATACCTTGCACCGAGTTTAACCCTCAAAAAATATTACGCTTGCTACAAGTCGAATTTTTTAAAAAAATTTAACCCGCGATAACAGGTACTTTAACTAGTAAAACAATAAATAAGAACTGTAGGAGAGAATATTTTTGTGAAAACATGTAAAAATGAATGATATAGGTATAAAAGTTTGCAGTTAGACTGCATGACAAAGCACATATTCATGTGCATTAGAAACAGAGGCGGATTAAGCGGGTGGCGGCCCCAAGCTTGATGGATTCCATTAATAAATTCAACGTGCAACAAAAAGATCTTGATCCGATATTGCAATTCGAATGATTTCCCTATATTTGATTTGTGTAGCAGCCGTAGTCATCTTTTCCCCGTATATCTGTATTGTTGCAATGTGCACAAATTTTTCGCATGCGTTTTTTTCTTTTTGCACAAATTTTATTTCTATCAAATGAATACTATTCTCAAACAGGCTCGTTTTTAGCTCACAGCCGTGCTTAATTCATGTGACGTCATAGTCACATGATAGTGAAAACCACGTGATTCTAGCCAATCAATTCAAAAACTCATGTGACGTCATAGTCACATGATAAAAACTATCTTGTGTTTCCAACTAATCAGTTCACGCGCTCCGGTGTTGCCAAAGTTTTGCTCTTTGCAGAAACTTTCTCTTAAAAAGTACATATGTATACAAAATGCATTTTATTTAAAAGTATAAGCATAAAATACGACTTTTTTTTAATTTAAAAAAATCTTTTTGAAGAAATTTTTTTTTCTTAACATTTAAACATCTTTACCCAAATATGAAATTTGAAATTTTATCTGAGTTTTACAAATATAACAAGTACAATTAGTTTAATGTTTGTTTTGCATTCAATGGAAAACACGTGTTTGTTTTTATCATGTGACTTAATGAATTAAGCCCATTACTTTTGGGTACATTTTACACTGATGAGAAAAAAATCCCAACACCAAGAAAAAAATATTCTCGACTAATTAAACTTCGGCATTACATTTGTATTGGTAACATATTTGATTAAAATTTCAAGATCACTGGTTAATAAAACTGATTCAACCGAACAAACGTCAGTGTCAGCGTCTACCAATCAGACTTCATCTCGGGCAAAATGAAGTCTCTGATTGCTAGACGCTTGACCTCCTCTCTGACGTTACCTGTGTGAACAGTAAGTGAGTAGGTCCATTTCAAATGTGAAATGATGATACATTAAAAACCCGTATACCCGCTACAATTTTAAATTCAAGTATGCACACATGCATGCCATGTGTACAGGTTCCGGATATCAGTTTGTGGGATTGCAGTGCATGCTTGTTGCTATTGGTCGGTCAATATGATGTTGTTTAATTCTGGTTGTGGATGAAGCTTTTATTGCAGTCCAATGATGTCCCATCCATGCTCGATTGGAGAAAAATCTGGTGATCTAGCAGGCCTATGTAACACGCTGACATTCTAAAGAGCATGTTGGGTTACAAAAGGGTATGAGGGAGCACGTTATTCTGACAATATTTAACATCTTCACGTTCCCTTGAATGATGTTTATAAATCACAGTGCAACAGTTTGAACTGCCAGACTGACGTATAAGTTTGCAGTCAGAGTATATGAATTAACCTCGAGAATGCTCCTACAATCAAAGAAAATTGCTCGCGCCAGACCATCACTGTAGATGAGGGCCCTAGGTGTATCTAGGCTGCAGAAAGATTGTTTGCAGGCGCTAACCTGGCCTTCTTCTAATCAGTATACAGCCATCACTGTTATGGCGTAACGTACACCCCTCAATCCCCGCATCGCGGGGGTGGGCCAGGATTCTAGGGCATCATACCCTGACTGACACCAAGTATGGCTTGGGGCCCAAAACCTGAATTTTCAGGGAGCCCTAATATCACACAGGCAGCAAGACAGAAACAGCTTTCATCGGAGAACACAACACATCGCCACTCTGCTCTCCGATTATCACTAGTATGACATCACTGAAGTCACAGATGCCAATGATGCTACAGGGCATCTGGCTGGGGGCTATTTTTCAAACGATTGATTTGTTACAGCTGTGCGCTGTAATAAAAAAAAAACTTTAATTTCTGCTGTAGATGCACTACGTTCCCCAGCCATGTGGTGAATATTGCGGTTTTCTTTGTCAGTGGTGACCCGTGCGTGATTGAACTAGTCTTCTTGAGGTAGTGCCTTCGAGCTGTTGATAATGGCTCCTTCGTCATCTTAAAGTCATTTTGGACTAACATCAACTCACTTCGTCAAATCTCAACGATAAATAACACTCACGAACTTTTTAGTGCGTATTTAAAGTACACTTGATTCACATCCTCCACATGGCACAACTAGCGCCCCACTTATGCGCCTAACGAGAAATTTGAATCAAAGTCATCTTTTCGATGTATAAACACGGATACCAAATTTCGTCGATATAGCACAAATCCTTCTTCGTGATGGGATTTTTATTTTTATCAGTGTATTTTACGAATGAAATTAAATGAAGTTACGTGATAAGATATTTCTAGTTCAAAGCAAACTATTTCATGTTAGTTGAATTTAGGCCTTAATAACAAGATAAAAGATTAACCCGCGATCACTCGCGCGGGCTGTTCTGTACACCCCAGCAACAAGAAAATCCTCCCAGATTTCTAAAAAGAATGTGCAGAACCACGATTTTTTCTGTAGCTGCACATTTTAGGTCATTGAACCTTCAGGCGTGATGCAATCCCACTTTAAGGAACGATTGGAATATAATGACCTTGAAAAGTTTATCTGGAGGCCTGAGAACTCCCGCGAGAAGTTGAGCATTTGTATACAGTCTGCTCTGAAAGTTTAGAAAATGATTAAAATATTATTTTTCTACACTCTACTATCATTATCTCATTAATTATAAAGTATATTTATTACTGGCATATGCGTTTTACTGGTTTATGAAAAAATAAAATTATGTGTTTTAAAATGAAAATATTGTATGTTTAGTTTAAATTAATGTGTCTCATTTGTGTGCAATAAATTAAATAATTTTATATTTGTATAATACAAACCACATCTTGTACTTTATAAATATGTATCATAATGACTTAATTTTTATTTTTATAATTAAATACACTTGTTAAAAGTTTGGGGTGTTCTCTACACCCCGCGAGTAACGAAGGTAGCAAAAACAGGCGCGAGTGACCGCGGGTTAATAAAAGCGGTCTTGGCTGAAATCCGTGATACAAATGAGGAAAAAAAAGACTACAATAGTGGAGGCTACTTTCCTTTTGAAGCAGATGGAAAAATATGAAACTTCCATACTGACCATGATTAGGAATACCATACTCCAGAGAATAAATGCTAATAGCAAATCATTGCAATAGCTTGAGTGTGAATAATTAAAAGGATCTATAGCTTTCTAAAATCTCTAGAAAATTATATTCAAAATTTCAGAAATGAATTTAGAAAAATGGAATAAGGAGCAATTGATTTATCAGGGCTTTCGTTTGCTGGACAAGCTCAAAGGCAGTAAAAGGAAAAAATTATTTTTGGTTAAAGTAAAGAAGTCGGTTATGAATTTCTGAAACAAGGGAAAATTTCATAGCGAATTAATTTTATGTCATACGCGATGGGGCAAGAGCAGAACTATCCCAAAGAGCTGAGATTTATCAGTGTTATAGAACATTCTGTTGTATTTTTGACGAGAGATTATAACCTGATATTAAAAAGAAAACTACACAAAAGTTAAAGGAAACTTACAAAAGCGATATTGAATCTCTTAATTTTGACGATATGAATTGGAATAAAAAATGAAAAGAAAACAAAGAAAACCTCCACTATAAATTTATCGAGTTTTTAAAGAGAAATCCTACAATAGAAAATTTTTTTTTAACAATACCGATGTTAAATGCATCAGGTGAAATATCTTTTTCAGTTTTAAAACGCGATAAAAACAATTTAAGAAGTACTATGGGAGAAAAGACGAATCGAACACAACATGGTCATATTATATACAGAACGAAATGTTTTGGGACAAAATAGATATGGTAAAAATAATTGAAGAATTTGCCAAAGAGAAATCAAGTTGTATAGTAAAACTGTAAGCTCTTCAGTAAGGTTTTTAATTTTTCTTTTTATATATACAGTTAAGATTTTTTTTTTAAGCCGTTGAGTTTTATTATTAGCAATGCATTTTATTTAGAGAATTTAAAGTAAGCGATTTTTTTCACTAATTTCTAATCACAACTTACCAAACCTTTCACATCTCTGCCAGGGGCGGCATTTGGATCGAATTTGAAAAAGTATTTTTTTGTTACAAAAAACTCACTTCTCAAATATTATTGGGTGTGAATTTAGTATTTCTTTTAATGTATCTCTTATTTTGAATTCTGTGTTTAATGTCAGTTTTCTTTTATTTTAAAACTTGAAGGGTTCGAAGCGGTAGTATACGTTAAATCATGAAATTAGATATCTTTACACATCTTTCACTAGTAATTTTCTCATTATTCAAGAGTGGGATCACGATGGACATTCTTTTCCCCATACGATGTCAGCTCTCCAAAAGGAGACAGGGGCAATATGGGTTTTTAGTAGATAGAGAGCCACAGGAGATGTTTTATTTTTTAGTCTTGAATATAGTTACTATAAGTTAAAATAAACGATTGTGATCCCCACCATCAGTAGACTCTTTCGAAGAAATTGGTCTGCTGAAATGGGCGATTTCTTCTCTTACACTTTACTCTTTGATATAATAACATGTAATTATGTCCTTAATTTCAAATTATTTTGTATTTTTAGACTTAAAAATATATAAATTGTTATGCTGCCTTTTTGTTCGCAAGAATTATTCAAGCTTTATTGGTATCTATGTGAACAACTCATCTTTTATTATAATTCTTTGCTTTGGAGGGAGGTGCGGCAAAACTGCTAGAGCCAGCCCTGTCTCTGCACACCAGCAACGTCTCTGACAAATAGAAGGCGACACATGTCCTGCTCATTTGGTGTCTTAAGTGCCCCGGACGTGTATACTAGTCCTTCCAAAGGGGGACTTTTTGTATTGTGCTTCTCTGTTTCTAGTCCCACGGCTTTGGAATACAGTAACATGACATTGCTTCTAAAGCAGAGGTACTCAACCTTTTTTTTTCCTGCTGGGCCACATACATATGTCAGCTATTTCACGCGGGCCGCAACATGAACATAAATGGTGGAGGGGGTGAAATGCTTTAAGATCAAGCTAACATTGGCAATTTAAAATGTGGAAAACTGATCAAAATATTATAACTTCTATTTTGCTTTTTTCAATTGTTAGTCTTTATATTTTTGTCACTAACACTAAATTATAAACATTTAAGAAACACTCCTTCACAATTTTTTGCATCAGTTAATGGTTTCATATGATTACCAATAATATAACAAACTGCATAGGATATGTCTTTGTTACCGCTGTGATATTACCACTGGCAAAACTTTGTTGCTGTTTCAAAGACTATTCAAAGAAGCCTAATTATCACCTCTTGAAAGAGATCTTCGAGAAAAAGTGTCATTGAAAGATTCCTGTTTATTGGTTTTTTAAATACAGCACTTTCGTGACAAATCAAACAATTACTGATCCACGTAAGTTTTTCACTACAAAATAGTCAACCTCCCAATCGTTTTGAAACGATACATTTTCTTCAAATATTTTTCGCTTGCAAGACATGAAAAATAGTTAAAAATCATTTCCACCCATAAAATTATCGCTACTGCACTGTTGTCTGTTATCACTAACCCTGTAACCGTTCCAAATATAAAAAAAAAACATCAATTGATACCCGTACGACACCGACAGCAAAATTGATTTCTTGACAAAGAATTTCCCACCAAATTTTTAATACAATATTCTTAAATAATTAAATTTCTCAGAGCAATGGGTCATGGCCGGGCCACTTAAAAAGGCTCGGCGGGCCGCAGGTTGAATATCGCTGTTCTAAAGTATTTACTTATTTCGGAAAAGAGGAACGGAAGGTTATATTCTAGGAACGATGAAATTCACAGGTAAGCAAGTTTTTGTTTTTTCGTTTGCTCTCTTCTATTCTTCATTTGCAATCATTTACGCTTACTCTGTGTATAATGAGCTTTTTAATTTTTTTGTACGAATGCACTGAATGTAATATTGGTTTATTTGTTCAACCATGTTTTAGGATATATCACAGAACAGATAAAAAACGAATCCCGTCAAAATTTGTCATTAACAAGAAAAATCTTTTTTCTGTTCCGGACAAAAAGGAATTTTTCAACTATTGAAATAATTCGGGGTTTATTATTCATTAAATAGGGGGGTTTGACTGTATATATATATATTTACATATATACAGAAATCTTTTAATTCATTCTCTGAATCAGGAAAGGATGAATTTTTCAAACATAGTGGCACCTTTCATCAATTAAACTCATTTCTTTTAAACATCCATTTACAAATATGTATGGTTACTGCATTAGTTTTTGAAATTTTGCCTGTACAATTTTAAGTAAAATTTTGCTCCATACTCGATGTCAAATATTATTTAGTTAGTTATCTCCTTCAACTGTTCTTGACCAAGTTCATAAAAAAAAAAAAAAACATAATTTATGATACTCAATATTAAAAGTTAAGAATACTTAAGTTCAAAAGCTCTCCCTATGAATGTTAATACAAATTCAACACACATACACACACAATCAATTCATTTTTAAAAAATTAAGACTGCAAAAGTGTGAAAATCAATATGCATATTTAAAAATAAATATACAAAAAGGCACCAAAATTCTCAGATTTTAAGGTTTTATTTTTTTAAAAAATGTACCAATATTTCTAAAGCATTAATTTTAAAAATACATATTAAAAAGTTAAACATCGCATATTATGTTTCAAAATATTACAACCAAGTCTAAATGTTTCCATGTTATGAAAGAATAAGACAAGACACAATAGAATACATACTTTACAGTGCTTTATTGCAGCAAAAGTCGACTACATACAACAGTCTTCTGATGGGGAAAAGCAAATGTTTGATCTTTATTTCAAAAAATTTCTTTTATTATCCGTTCACCTCTGCATCAGCACAGGTGCACGGTGTATTATACACATTACAGTCAACATTAAAAGCATGCAACTGTGTAATGATTAAAATAAAAATGAATCTAACTAAACCCCACAGATCAACTTGGCCGGCAGTGTCTTACAATGTGGTATGTATACATGAATGAAATTTGACAAAGCTGGTTTTACACAGTTTATGATTCTGAACAGTACCACTGCAGTAAAGCACTGTCACACTTGGCTGTGCTCCACTTTAAAAACTGAGGTACAAGAAGTGAATGAACATTTTAAAGCAGCCCGAACAACTCCCAATAATAATTAAAAAAAAGATAAGACACCTCTACCTGAGGGTGCCCAGAGGTGGCTTCGATAGCCATTAAGCAAAGTTAAATATGAGCTCCCTAGCAGGAGGAACTCTTTTCTATACAAGGGCACAACAGCATGTACATCACTTCCCATAATCAAATAATTAAATAAAAGGGTGAAAAAACAGAAAAATTTAGAGGTTACTTCTCCCACACTTAGCAAGAATCAACACACCAGACTGCAAGCAATAAATGTTCATAGCACTTAGTGCTTGGATTGCAAGTCTGTATCAAACTACTACATGCTGTTTAATTTACAACATTCTCACACACAGAGGAAAGAAAAATTAACGGGAGAAAAGTAGTTCAGTGCTTTTCAAGTTGTACCTTTGTTTGCCATTTTGGTCCACTTCTTTGAAGTTCCTAATTCAGACCTGCTTTACACATCTCCCTCATGCATCACTTGTGCCAAAAAGCAATATATTTTGAGTAAGTATATCAAGCAAATAGCCCGGCCACTGCTGTAGTACCAAAATTTAAAAATCACATACACTCGCTTAATATACATATAGTTTCATTTAACCCTTCAACATCTGAATACCCATCAGCCAAACGGCTATAAAATACAGGGTTAGCCATTACTTTTTCTAATACTTTTTCTTTAAATTTTATAAACCTATTAGTCATCCCCCAGGTGGCAGTTAGACACAAAAGATCAGTTCACAACTTACAGTAGAGAAAACTAAAAGTATTTCATAGAAAAACAAACTGTCCAACGAAATATAGACTAACTATCAACTTGGAGAACGCTATCAGTTCTTTTCAGATAAACAGGTTTCTAGATATGACATTGGTAGATAAACTGGAAAGTCACTCTCGTATAATTTGGAAGAAAAATACTGAAAAGTGTCATTTTTTTTCAAGCATGTCAGCAAAAACAGATTTTTTTTTTATACATGCAATATATTATAGTTTAATGTGAGTTACATAAATCACTGTTGGGTCGGAGCAGCTAAATATGCTTTATAAAGTCGACAACTTTTCATTTATTATTCAATTAAGGCCATCTTAAGAAACAGGATACACACAGCCAACAATTTTAAACCAGTAAGGATCATTAGTTTATTCTTCCCCAGTTGGTATGTCTCCTTTATCGTCTTTAGGTTCGGTAGGTGGAGGAGGAACATCACTTGCAGAGGTCAAGCACTGTGTTTCACTTTCTTCAGTTCCTGCATTCGACATAGACATTTTCTGAACTCCTCCTTGCATGTTATTTTTTTCTTGGGAAAGCATATTTGTCGCAGTTTCTTCGTGTTTTCCAGTCTTTGCCTGAGCAAAAAACATATGGGTTTGTTGAACAGCTTCAGCTCTTAGTTTTGCTTGCTGAGCTGAAGTTAATTTTCCTCCAGGAACCTGTACCAAAATAAGTGTCTTAGTCAAAAAACCAATGTAAAACAGAAAGCAATTTTAATTCATAACTCTTAAAAATCTCTAGTGAAATTTTTTATAGGCCAAGAGGATGTTGCTTTTAAAGCATATGCATTAGCCTTATTTATTTAAAAATTTTTTTGTCTACATTCATTTTAAGAAGTTTCTGCTACGGGATTTCTGTCCTTTCTTTGTCTGTCTTTTAAGCCAGAAATGACAGCAGGATGTTAAAATACTACACATTAGAGTACGAATTATCCACATCTATGACCAATACTTTTCTATTAACCAAAAGCAGTGCAATTATTACAATAGTGTAAGCAAAATAACTGAATTCAAGGTGGGGGCAGTCTTCATTTTTAAAATACTTTTCGTACAAAAATCCCAAAAGGAAGGTTAATATATATATATTTTTTTATAAATTAAACATGTTTTTTTTAGCTGAAATTTAATTTACATATAACAGACAAGTCACCTTTTATAAAATATTTCAATCTGTGGTCTTTCTTCAAACTTATACAATTCAAAAAACTGCACATAAGGCACCTTCCACATAAATTTTTCTTTAAAACATAATACTCTAAAAACAATAACAGTAAGATTAATAATTCTACATAACGATTCTTTAATATTCAATAGGAAAATAAATATTTTCTAGGAAACGGGAAGGTGGGACATAAGTAAACTAACCTAGTAAAACTAAAGTAAAGTAACCTAGTAAAAATGATCATCTCATTCTTTAAACACCTAATACTTTTGGTATTATTTATTTAGTAACTTAAAAAGCATAGCTATAGACCCAGACTAAATATACAGATTTGCAAACCATGATTCAAATTAAAGAAAATATCAGCTAGCAATAAAATTTGTTTATTCATACTATAAAAAGGATTGTTTCATATTTTAATTGAGTTACACAATTTTAAGAGTCAAAATTACTTCTGCATAAGTCACAGTTCTAAAATCTAATTGAATCTTTTATAATATTTTTTACAATGCATCACATTAATGAACACTTGAAGAAAATAAGTTAATTTTTTACAATATGTACATCTTATTGCCTTTTACATCTATAAAGAACTAAAAATTTACAAATACTTATTTTTATTCATAAAAAATTTCACAGAGTCGAATAAAAAATTCAATTTATAAATTCACATGCGAATAGTGATAACGAACGGAAAGAGATTCACATACCAATACATTGGCTTGTGGTCTAATTCCAATTTTTGGTTGAGGCTGTGGGGCTGCCTGTGTCACAGCAGCAGGTCCAGGTCTCTGAATTGGTGGTGGATAGTGCAAATTAGATGGTGCAGCAGCGGCGGCGGCAGCAGCAACTGCAGGTATCTGTTGATGTGGAGCATTCCTCACCACATTCTGAAACAACACTTGTGGAGGTCGGATAGGGTTAGATTGCAAATGGCTAAATTTTTGCTGTCCAAATTGAAAATAAGCCTGCTGGGATTGGGGTATTGAGTATTGAGAATTCTTTCCTGCAGTTGAAGTAATACGATTTGTTGGAAGAGTATTCCCCTGAGGCTGACCATGTTTTCCAATAACACCCGTGGTTGACATAGGTGGTACTGCAGCAACAGGTGTAGAATTTAGAGTTGTAGACACTGTAGTGCTAACATTGAACATGTTCCTATTAGTTGAAACATCGATTGTAGGAGAGCGAGTGGCAGATCGCAGTGAAGCAGAATCAGGCACAATATTATTCATAACGCTATTGGGAGCTTTATATTGGTGACTTCCAAAATTGCGGAAATTCGGATTAACAGTTGCAGTTTGTGGTAGCACATTTAATGCAGACTGAGATCCATAGCTTTGATGTGATGGATATTGTGGCTGTTGCTGCATCGGGGAGCCAGGCGTTGTAGGAGGTTGATGATAATAATTGGCAGTTTGAGGTTGTGCAGAAGTGGAAAAGTATGATGTCTGAGGAGCTTGTAAGCCATGAAGGCTTTGTAGATGAGGAGCAGCAGGAGAGGGACCAGTAGCAGGTCTCGTTTGAACCAACTGTGAACCTAGAAGATGAGAACTTGCCAAATTCTGCTGTGCACCCAAGACCTACAGTAAATTATTTAGGCATTAAGCAACATTATCGTACAAGGAAGAAAATTTGAATGCATAATATACGCGAGTCAAGTAAACAAACTTCTATAAAAGAATATTTTTAAATTTCTATATTTACTTTTAAATGAAATCATTTACTAAGAAACTGGAAAAATTTTAATAGCTTAATAAAGAAAGAATTCATGAAACTTCTTTGTTTCTTTCAAACCTATAATTACAGCTAATATTAAAACACTAGCTATATTTTGCTTTAAAGCATAAAAAGTTTTAAAAGATAAATGACAATCAAATCATTCAACATATTTTTTAGCAAAGAAAATAAAGGCAAAGCATCAATTGATGAATAATTAATAAGTTATAATAAAATTGCTCTATATAAACTTAATTATAAAAAGGTAATACACAACAATATTTATATAAAGAGGGAAAAAATATAAATATGCACATCACCTGATTTGATGAAACATGTTGACTTTGGGGATATGGTGGCTGCACTCTATACTGATTTGAAGAATAAATATCCTGCCCCTGATGTGCAGTAGGTTGAACAAATAAAGACTGCTGGCCATATGCATTCGACAACTGAGGATTAGGAGGTGGCTGATGAGAGAGGCCATATGTACCTAATGGGGCATAACCATGGGGAGATTGTCCAAACTGGACCATAGCAGCAGCAACAGCAGCAGCATTAGTCTGACGACTGTCCATTTGAAGAGGCTGATACATTCCTGTTTGTGCCATCTAAAATATCAAAATATAGAAATTTGTGTGATTATTAAATATTTCAAAAAGCAATACATGAATTACTTCACAATTATATTCTTTCAGATTCTATTTCACATTCTTTATTTCCTAACCCGGAGTCAGTAAATCAAGGCTTTTTTTTGCTTCTGTATTTAAAAAATTATATCCATTGAAAAAAGGTTTATCTGTGCTTACATAAGCATTTTTACATTTGACTGAATTAAGACTTCTGTATTTTATTTTCCTCTTTAACCAAATTTATTGAGAATAAGCAAAAACATTAGATTTAGCTATAAAGCAGTAAAAATCCAATTTGTAGCTTAAAATGTTGCCATGAGGAGACTCTTTGAAAAGAACCTAAAATTTACAGTCAAAATGTGTGTGTTTGGGTTAACTTGATCACCCAGATCTCTAAAAATAACGCTACACATTTCAACAAATGCTAGACACTAACTTTGATAGTATAAATTTTACTGAATCGCTTTGCGAAAGGAACGAAGTAAAAAAAAAGTGCAGCAAAATTATACATACATTTCAGTAAAACTAGTTATTTTCATACAGCAGTAATAAATATACTAATTATATTGTTTAAGCAGGTGAATGGAAAACCACAATGGAATATAATTGCTAGTTTGCATCATCACACTGCTATCTGGTACTGCAGCTAAAGAACATTGTTTCATGCTTTTGATCACTCTTTACGAGAGGCTGGTTCACTAATCACAGAGCAAGCTCTAGTGTTTCCACGTCTGAACTGTTCAGTAATATGACTTTGGAAATATTTACTAAAAAGAGGACCAGCATGATCACCACCAGTCAAATGTACTATGTGTTCAACAAGAAAAGATATAAACAGTACTTCAGCCCTGAATGCATTTGATGGGACATTGTAATAGAAAAAAAAAAACAATCAAATTTTAAACTATTACTCGATTTCTCATTTGCATGCGATATTGAGTGAGAGAAATGAATGCAAAATATTTTTCCTTTTGGGATAGGTAATAATGGAATGTTTTATATTTTACACTTGAAAATATGTTTTACCCTTTTGTTGGACAAAATACACAGAACAACCAACGAAAAACAAACTGTTCAGCCACATGAAGTGTAAAGAATACAAGCATGTGCAATGCACTAAATATTTAAATTCTAAAGAGTTGCTACAGGTAAAGAAAAATATATGCTTTGCTTAACAAAACAGTGCCTATGAATTAAGATAGGAACTAAAAGCTAATAAAATGCAACAGAAAAATGGATAAACTATATATTTAACAACTTAATGGCAACAAACTCTACAGTTAGTCTAATTTTCCTGATCGTATGAACATAAAACAACTGTGGAGCAGAAAAAAAGTCTGCTGACAGAAATTTTACAAAAATGAACTATCCAAGGATAAAAAGCTTAAATTTTATGTGCAAAATTCTTCAGGCACAGAAATGCCACATTGGTAGAAAATTCTTCAACCAACATCACAATTGACAAAGTGAGTGAGTGAATATTAGTGTCGTACTGTTCAGCTACACAAGGGCTTTTGGAGACAAGACCTCATAATTTTGAACCATGGTCAAGTGATGAGGACGACACCTGAGCTGGCACCCCCTCTCCTAACTACCACACCACACGAGGACGTTTGAGCTCTTGACAGATTTAATGTGCATCACTCCCCTACATGGCGGGTCTTTAGTGGTACTGGGCTCAAACTTATGACATGCCTGCCATGATCCGATACCTTGACCACTGGGCTACCGCAGCCCCCCACGATTGACAAAATTTTTCTTAACATGAAATGTTCGCATTAACAACTCTTCATTTTATGCTCAATTTTTTTTTAAAAAATGTGTTTATAGTATAGTATTTAAGTTATTGTGCAAATTTCCATTAAATCTCTAAACATTAAAGAATAAGAAAATCTTAAAACTAAAAAAATTCAACTGTCAGTTAAAATAAGTTACCTGTTGAGATGAATTAAATAACACAGTTGGTGGGCTGGGAATAGCAGGTATACCAGCTACTTGAACAGAACTAGCAAGTCCAGCTATTGTTCTTATTCCAGTCATGGCTTCCAACCCACCCATCAAAGGGGGACTTAGTGGAGCTGGACAATGTGGACCAGCTATTGCATTATGTTGGGCAGCAATCTGCAAATGCGATTTAACAGAAGAGACATTGTGATCCATATTTTTTATTAAAGGAGAACTGCTGCATGTCTGTTGTAGTGGGGAACTTTCCCTAAAAAAATATGCAGGATAAATATAATTAAAATTACATTAGTTTTCATAAACAAGTATCTAGATTTTTAAAAGAGCTAAAAGAATACAACAAAATACAGGTTTAAGATTAGAATTCACTGAAATTTAGAAAACTACACTACTAATTTTTTATAATTTGGCTCCATTAAAAAATTTACATAGAATATCAATGGGCTGAAGATAACATTGCTCAGTTTACTATAGCAATATAGAAATTATTGCAGATAAAAAAATATTTGAATATCAATTATCTCTAGGAACAGGATAAAATTATTCTTTTAAATTAAAAGAATATATTTCTTGATAAACAGACCAAAATACCTGAATGACATGTCTGTAACATCTTGTTCTTTCCGAGTCTGAGCATTTGCATCAACAGAGGAATTATACACATTAGCTGAAGATTCAGCATTATTTGTAAAAGAACTGTAAGATGTAGGAGAGGAAGTTTCTTCAGTAACTGCTTGGGGATGTTCCATAACAGTAGGCAAAGGAGGATCATTTTCCCACACCTAATCAAAATATAATTTATTATGTATTCGTGAAAATTAAGCATTATATATAAATTTTTTTAAACTTAAAATTTTTAAACATTACCTTCTTCACAGATTGAATTTTCAAATTCAAGTCATCAGTCGATGGAGAAATTGGAGACTGAACACCAACAGGTGTTCCGTTATTAGACACTTCAATAGTTCGAGAAATATTCAATGATTTGTTAGGCATATGGGCAGCACCACTCTGATTTCTTGCATTCTTGTCATCCGTTAGTCGTTCCAGCCCAGAATCAAAATTGAAATCCAATTTCATTTCTGTTGTTTCTTCATTCTTTTATTTTTTAAAGAAATAATAGGATAAATACCAAAACCACAAGAGATTTTTTAAAATTAGTAATAAAAAATTCAAATCAAATACCTTTACAAATGATTCTTTATTATTTGCAAAAGAAACTGGCATACAATGCGACTTTTCCTCAACTTCTGGTGTTGATTCTTTTGACTTCGTTGCAGAGCTACTACCAGGAGCAAGATTCTCACATGGCGTAGTTACATCCTATATTAATAAAATTACATCATAAAAATTCAAACAATTGGAAAATTACTGAAAATTAGATGCTTTTACATTCAATCAGGATATAATAATTAAATTAATTGGAAATTTACCTTAACAGCTTGACTTTTATTCTGTCCGCCAAACTGGTCAAGTACTGCATTCTCCGCTTTGAAATTTTTATTCTCAAACACCACTGTACACATGGGCTTACAAGCATCGATTTCAGGTCCCTAGAAAGGCAAAGACTACTTAAATCTATTTAAACTTTAAAGAAAGAAAGCTTTTTGCTTCTTTTAGAACATTTGCACTTTTGTTCTAATTTTAAAAAAAAAAACATTGCTCTTTTTTAAATTGTAAATTTTAATCTATTAGAAAACGAAGGAAAACATTAATCAACACTATCTAATACAAATGATCAAAGATACAAGTAAGATTCAAAGTAAATGCCCCCAACCAATCTCTCTATTACTTAAATATATACTTTTACTCAAAGAACTTACCTTATTACAATACATCCAAGAATACTGAGGAATATGAAAAAAGTTTAGCATATGATTAAAACTACCTATCTGATAGTCTATAGACACAATACACTGAAAATAATTCTACCTTAGGTTGATTATTATTTTCTTTGGTTTCTTGCTGTTAAAGGATTATCTAAATGATAAGGTAGTTCTTCCGGCCTTTACAACAATTCACATTAGACTATTTGATATGTGCTTAGTGGTGAAATGAGTAATGATTCATTAGGAATTGTCTCTCCATGGGATTATATTCAACTAGCAGTTCTAAGCTGCCTTGTTACCTAGTGCTCAATTTCTGAAACACGATTAAAGAAAAGCTGTTCCATGCTTGACTTGAGAGTAAGATTCGAGCTACGAGGAAAAAGCTTCATACCTTAAGCCCAAGCCAAGTTTGAACATTCTTCCACTTCTTGAAGTCTTCCACTAAACACACAAATGAACTAAAAAAGAATTCCCCTAAAAGGCAGCTATTTAGCACTTTACTCACATCACCGGTAGTTAAGTTAATATTCACAGAAAAAAATTGCATAATAAGAACACAGAAAACATTAAGAAAATTTTATTTTTTACTTGTTTTAAAAAAAATTACTAGACAGATGAACAATATATGTTTTGTATTCAGTCACTAAAGAGCACGCCACATAAAGGTACACATTGAGTAGACTTGTGCAGAAGAGTGAATACTGAATAAATAATTTTTTCTAAAAAGCTTCTTTGAGAAAAAAGAAGCTATCAATTTATTATTTTATTGTATAACCAAATTCTAGTGAAATTCACAATCAGTATGCAAAACATTAAAGTCACTTTTAAATTTTTAAAAAACATCAAATGAAATAATTACATTAGCCAGTTCAGATACTTCTGTTGTTGAAGCACTTTTCCCTCCAGCAGCTGGTGTTATTATTTTACAATCGTTGCTTGGAGATGAACGTTGAGACGAAGCAGCAGATGCAGGTTGATCACTAACATCAATACCACTGTCATGCTGATCACTCCGATCAAAACTACTAGATTTTGATGTTGTGGAAAGTGCTTGTACATCAACAGAAACCACCGGTGTACAAGAGATGACACTAGTGTTAGAGCCACTACAAGCAATTGAATGTGAAGTTACAACTGGAGATTGTGAACGCAGGGAATGATTAATTGGTTTCTCCCAAGCATTCACAGACGGTGGTGCTGGTGATGCATCTA
Source organism: Trichonephila inaurata madagascariensis (assembly GCA_019973955.1). NCBI lineage: Eukaryota > Metazoa > Arthropoda > Arachnida > Araneae > Nephilidae > Trichonephila > Trichonephila inaurata. The sequence goes on along the minus strand of BMAV01021267.1, from coordinate 25,815 downwards.
GAATTTAAATAGAAAGAATGAGAAACAACTCAATTTGAACAACATAGCAATTTTAAAAACTTTGATAATATTAACCTTTTACTGAACAAGTAGACCTTGCAGATAAATCGACATTTATATCCCATGTAGTTGAGGGCGTAACTGATGCTGACTTCACTATGCTCTCCCTTTGCTTAGCAAACCTTGGAGGAAGGCGGCTCTGTCTAGAACGTGAGCCACTTTTATTTCTTGTGTGAGGCTGAAAAAAGTGAAACAAATATATAAATTGATTTCACCATTTCTAATAAGCTACTGGCAGAATAAAATAGACTGAATAAAGTTCCATATTTGAAATGGTTTTTAGACTCATTACTTTCCAATTTATATTAGTTAAGGAAGCATTGACTTGGAATATATGCTCTCTCTCTCTATTAACTGTTGATTATTCAATAGAACATCCTAAATATAATATTTGAATTCTCAAAATCTCTTGATTCATTACTAGAAGAGGCAAGAAGTTTTAACATAGAAAGAAAAAGTCAGTCTTAAAAAATAAGACTCCACAATGATTTGAATCAATAAAACTGCATTAGTTAACTATTTCTCAAGCTACTTGATAAGAAATATAATTCGCAATTCATTTTCAATTATTTCTTATATGTGTGTTTCTTTTTAATCCTACACAAAACTATGAGGGTAGATATTAAAAAAAAAACATTCAAGAAGTAATTACTCTAGGATGGAAAAATTATCTCCACAGAGGCAAATAGTGTTTGTTGCACTACCTGCTGGTATAACTTCTGTCAGACAAGTCCTCATATGCATTACTTATTTTTTAAGATAAAAAAATTGTCTATATCCAAAACTTAGTTAAATCAAGTTGATCAATTATATATTAAAAAAAAAAAAGACAACATAAAGTAAAACCGCGTCACTCATCTGAATCAGATAAAAGGAAATAGAAAATCCGAAAACAGCCAAACATTTCAAAATCTTCAATGAGAAAAATAAGCATGGTAAAATTTAATGAAATAATTCAAAATGCGATTGGCAATACTTGAAAGTACAATTACCCCACAGCTGAGCCATGGAACAATATTATCCTTGGAAAACATGAAAACAGTTACTTAGAACTAGCTTAAATAGGCACGGGCATGATTTTAACCAAAAAACTTAAACAAGTAGGTCCAACACTAAATAAAACAATTAAATTTAACGATTGTGTGAAAAAATTATCTGCAAGCAGGTTTCTTAATTTCTGTTAGTTAACTTTTTATTATCCCTTTTGTCTTTTCAGACCAACCCTAAAAAATTAACAACTCCAACTTCAGATTTCTCAGGTAAATTGCTTATCATTCAATAATAGTAGAAAGAAAAATATGATTTGCTATGGTTTCAGTAAACTATACTTCATAAGCAAACTGACCCTCGAGTTACTACTAAATAAATATTTGATTTGAACAATTCATTTAGTCATTTCTTAAAAGCACACACTTCATCAATCCCAAGCAAAGTATTCAAAACCACATCCGATGCTTCAGAATTCTTCCTCAGATAAAAATATGTCATCATTCAATATCATTTGGGGAAAGAAGTTTTATCATCATAGAAATAAATAATTTCATTTTGCTACGGCTTGCGAGTAAGTAATAAAGCATAAGGTTCCTCTGGCTATTTTACAAAATATGTTTGGATTGCAATTCATTTCATTATTTTACAAGCACACACTTCTTCAATCCAAAAACACAATACACCATATATATTATACGCGAATTATTTCAAATATACAGATGGGTGACAAAATAATACGAACACCGCGAAAATGGCATGGCCCATTTCAAAGACGCACAGCAGCATGTCATTTTATGCTGCAGTCCCGCCTAGCGGATTCGAAAGGTAATGTATCAGTCGCCAACAGCTGCAATAGGTGTTGCACGCTGCCTATTGTAATTTCTGAAAAACGCATAATACGGACCTGTCAGAGTTCAAAAGGTATGATTGTTGGAATGAGGTGCGCTGGTTGCTCGTGACGGAAACAGCTAATTATTTGGGGCGCTGCAAGAAGTACTGTATCTGCCGTTATGACAGCATACAAGAAGTGCGGAATGTGGAGCCTGGCAAGCACAACAGTGGACGGAAAAGAAAGCTTACTGAGAGGGATAAAAGAGTCTTACCTCGCATAGTGGCCCAAAGCTGCAAGCAATCGCTATCCCAAATAACGCCTGAGGTGATTAGTCATCTTCGTAACCCTATTTCAGCAAGAACCGCCCAAAGGGAACTGCATGCTTCGAACTGTATGGAAGAGTTGCAATAGTGAAACCTTTGGTAACAGCACGCCATGCTTTACAGCTTAATGCCAGTGGTGTAGAACACACAGACAGTGGACCCCACAACAGTGGCAACAAGTCATCTGGTCGGATGAATCAACGCTTCTCCCTATTCCAGACCACCGACGAGTTTATGTGTGGAGAACACCCAAAGAAGCATTTTCTCCTGAATGCATCATGCCACTGTGAAGCATGGAGGTGGGTCCCTTATGGTATGGAGGGCTTATATCTTGGCGTGGTCTTGGGCCACTTGTTACTCTGCATGCAAGGTTCAAGCTGCCCACTATGTCGATATCCTGGGGATCAGGTGCATCCATTTGTCCAGACTTATTTCCGGAGAATGCCCATTTTATCAAGACGACAACGCTCCTATCCACAGAGCTAAAATCGTGCAAGAATGGTTTGCAGAGCATGAAGGGGACGAGGTCACCTTTCTTGGCCCCCAGTCACCTGATTTAAATATTTTTGAATATTTGTGGGGATATTTGGAGTCAAAACTCCGTGTTTGATTCCCCCACCATCTACGCATTTCGCATTAGAGACCGCTCTCCACCAAGAATGGCTTCATATTCCATTAAAAGTAGTTCATGACCTCTATGCGTCCATCCCACGTCGCATACAGTCTGTAATTCAGTCAAAGGGGGGTCCAACTCCCTATTAATAAAGCATTTCTCCTCTTTCATAGGTGTACGTATTATTTTGTCACCCATGTGTATATATTATACCAATTATTTAAAATATATATTATACCAATTATTGAAAATATATATTATACCAATTATTGAAAATATATAATTATACCAATTATTGAAAATATAAATTATACCAATTATTGAAAATATAAATTATACCAATTATTGAAAATATAAATTATACCAATTATTGAAAATATAAATTATACCAATTATTGAAAATATAAATTATACCAATTATTGAAAATATATATTATACCAATTATTGAAAATAGCAACTGCTCCAGAGAGAATTCTTTTTCAGATTAAAATAAGTCATCATTCAATATCATTTGGGGAAAGAAATTTTATCATCATAGAAATATAAAATTCCATCTTGCTACTGCTTGTGAGTAAATTATAACGCACAAGATAACCGTTTCTCCAGCTATTTTACAAAATATGTTTGGATTGCAATTCATTTCATTACTTTTTACAAGCACACACTTTTTCAATCATATACAAAATATCTAAAAAATAGCATCTCATGTGCTCCAGAATTCTTTCTCAGATAAAAATATGTCATCATTCAATATCATTTGGGGAAAGAAGTTTTTTCATCACAGAAATATAAAATTCCATCTTGCTACGGCTTGTGAGTAAATTATACTGTACAAGGTAACTGTTCCTCCAGCTATTTTATAAAATATGTTTGGATTGCAATTCATTTCATTACTTTTTACAAGCACACACTTTTTCAATCGCATACAAAATATTCAAAAAATAGCATCTCATGAGCTCCAGAATTCTCTCAGATAAAAACATGTCATCATTCAATATCATTTGGGGAAAGAAGTTTTATCATCATAGAAATATAAAATTTCACCTTGCGAGTAAGTTACACAGCATAAGGTAACTGTACCTCTGGTTATTTTACAAAATATGTTTGGATTGCAATTCATTTCATTACTTTACAAGCACACACTTCACAATCCAAAAACACAAAATACAAATTATTTAAAATATAAATTATACAAAGTATTTAAAATTTAAATTATACAAATTTAAATTAGCAACTGCTCCAGAGAGAATTCTTTCTCAGATAAAAATAAGTCATCATTCAATATCATTTGGGGAAAGAAGTTTTATCATCATAGAAATATAAAATTTCATCTTGCTATGTGGAGTAAATTATACTGCACAAGGTAACTTGTTCCTCCAGTAATTGACAATATGTTTGGATTGCAAATTCATTCCATTACTTATTAAAGCACACACTTTTCAATCATAAACAAATATCTAAAATAGTATCTCACTGCTCCAGAATTCTTTCAGATAAAATATGTCATCATTCAATATCATTTGGAAAGAAGCATCACAGAAATATAAATTCCATCTTCTAGTTTGAGTAAATATAGACGGTTGTTCCTCCAGCTATTTTATAAAATATGTTTGGATTGCAATTCATTTCATTACTTTTTACAAGCACACACTTTTCAACTGCATACAAAATATTCAAAAATAGCATCTCATGAGCTCCAGAATTCTTCTCAGATAAAAACATGTCATCATTCAATATCTTTTTGGGGAAAGAAGTTTTATCATCATAGAAATATAAAATTTCACCTTCGGTAAGTTACACGCATAGGTTTCCTCTGGTTATTTTACAAAATATGTTTGGATTGCAATTCATTTCATCTTTTACAAGCACACACTTCAAATCCAAAAACACAAAATACAAATTATTTAAAATATAAATTATACAAAGTATTTAAAATTTAAATTATACAAATTTAAATTAGCAACTGCTCCAGAGAGAATTCTTTCTCAGATAAAAATAAGTCATCATTCAATATCATTTGGGGAAAGAAGTTTTATCATCATAGAAATATAAAATTTCATCTTGCTATGGCTGGCGAGTAAATTATACTGCACAAGGTAACTTGTTCCTCCAGTAATTGATATGCTTGGATTGCAATTCATTCATTCCATTACTTATTAAAAGCACACACTTCAATCATAAACAAATTTAAAATAGTATCTCACATGCTCCAGAATTATCTTTCAAATAAATCTCCTTATTCAATAAGCCTCAATCATAAGAAATATAAACTGTTCCTCCAGCTATTTTATAAAATATGTTTGGATTGCAATTCATTTCATTACTTTTTACAAGCACACACTCTTTCAATCGCATACAAAATATTCAAAAAATAGCATCTCATGAGCTCCAGAATTCTTTCTCAGATAAAAACATGTCATCATTCAATATCATTTGGGGAAAGAAGTTTTATCATCATAGAAATATAAAATTTCACAGCGAAAGGTAACTGTTCCTCTGGTTGTTTTACAAAATATGTTTGGATTGCAATTCATTACTTTACAAGCACACACTTCAATCCAAAAACACAATATACAAATTATTTAAAAAATATATATATATATATATAAATTATACAAAGCATTTAAAATATAAATTATACAAATTATTTAAATTAGCAACTGCTCCAGAGAGAATTCTTTCTCAGATAAAAATAAGTCATCATTCAATATCATTTGGGGAAAGAAGTTTTATCATCATAGAAATATAAAATTACATCTTGCTACGGCTTGCAAGCAAATTATACTGCACAAGGTAACTGTTCCTCCAGCTATTTTACAAAATATGTTTGATTGAATTCATTTCAAGCATTACTTTACAATGGTACACTTCCACATCCAAATAACATCACAAAATATTTAAAAAATAAATTATACCTAGAAAGTTATTTAAAATCCAACTTGTTCAAATTCTTCCCAGATAAAAATAAGTTATCATTCAATATCATTTGGCCAAAAGAAGTTTTATCATCATAGAAATATAAAATTACATCTTGCTACGGCTTGCAAGCAAATTATACTGCACAAGGTAACTGTTCCTCCAGCTATTTTACAAAATATGTTTGGATTAAAAATGAATTAACATTCTACTACAAAGCCACATGTTATTGAGGGGATACTAATTGGTAATTTTAAACCACAGTCAAATGATGAGAACATTCTAGGTCACATTACATTAACTTGAGTACTTCAACCTCAACACAATTAACATGCATTAATACCTTTGCAAGACAAGGCTTTGATAACAGGATTCAACTTTTAAGTTGACAAATGCATTGCCAACCAGGACTTAAGAGACCATGACTACTCAACCTTCATTGCCAAAACAAAAAATTATCTTCCTTAATTAATGAAACAATATTCAGAGCATTTAATTACTTACTTCTTTTTTCATCTTTTTTACTTCACTTTCAATCATAATTTTATGTCGCTTTTTTGAAGTTACTTCCTGAAAACCGTCATCAGTACCACACAAAAGATTAGTATCATCTCCAACTTCAGGGTGATCATCAATTATCACAACACCTAAAAATATTCATGAATAAGATAGTGTGATTTCAAATAGTTTCAGAACATGTACAAATTTCAAAAGTAAAAATTGAATATAAATGAACAACATTTATTTAGTTCAAAGTAAATTGTATATATGTTACCACAAAACACTAATTCAATCTAAAATGATTTACAAAGGAACTTACTTGCATAATTATTCAGATCATAACCCTCAATGCCACCAGTTTTGTCTTTATCACTCTTTGGAACTTTAGTCACAGAAACTTCCGCTTTCATATTTCTGAAACAAATCATTAGTTTAGGCAATGAAAAATAAGGAGAATGAGTACTTAGCCCCCACATTGCATTAAAAAAATCTAGTTTTTTAAAAAAAATTTTATATTTAAAATTAACACACACATATTGTATAATATTTAACCCTTTCGCGCCTAACGGGACACTACGTCCCCCAAGCAAGTTTCAAAAAATTCTTTTGGGACAAACACTTTTCTGTCTAATTACACTTTCCCACCAGTCCTGCCAATATTTTTGAAAGTACTTATATTCACAGAACATAGATAGCGCTATCGTACATAATGCAATTACCGCGTTTTTGAAGTGTTATTGCAGCTCATTCTATACTGTACGAACGTAAATAGTTTAGTTTTGGAAAATATTGTCTATTTTTGATTAAATTTTGATTGATCCATAAATCTAAGGCCAGATAAGTTACTCACGAAGAGGATTATCTCTAATAAACTAAGTGGCAGTTTTACTTCCGTTTTTATTATCGCGACATATGTGTCCCTCTCATCTTTGATAGTGGGAACACATTGTCCCAAAAGTCTTGTGATAATTTCTCGATATATTTTTCGGTTACTTTTAAAATAGTTGCTTATTTTTAATTTAGGCACACATTAATTCAATCTAAAATGACTCGATGCCAGGGACTTACTAATGAAGAAATGAAAAAAATTTAAGAGTCAGATGACGAATATATTGATTTTGATGATGAAATAGATGATCCCAACTTTCAGGATCCAGCATACAATTTGCAGTACTCATCTGATTCAGACAAGTGTGAAATGGATATCGATCACGATACCATCCCCCAAAAATGCAAAGAACAGTGATGCTTTGAGTGATACTGATACGGCATCACTTTCATCAGTTGATGAGATGCCATCAGCTAATGATGCTTCAGGCTGCAGACCAATTTTACGGTTTCATGCAGATTCAACTTTTCAACCTCGAATGACAATTCCAGCAGAATCATCGACTAGTTTGTTATTCAACTTAAATCGTTCAGCTACCAAATTGGACGTGTTTCTCAAGTTATTTCCAAAGAGTCTTATGATTTGGATCTCTCAATGCACAAATAAACGACTCAAAAGGTTAGGACAAACAATTCACCCTACAGACCTTTCTGAAATCATGCTTGTCCTTGGATGCATTCTTGTCATGTCTTACAATAAGGTGCCGAAATTCTTACTATTGGTCATCTAATCCTTTGGGAAACGTAGCAATAAAAAATGCTATTTCAAGAGACAGATGCAAAATGTTGTTGTCGAAACTATTTTACTGAACCAGAAGATGCAAGTAAAACATATTACATTGATGAGGTTGTTTCTTGTCTGAAACAAACCTTCAAACAATGCCGAAATGAAAGCTCATACCAATCTATTGATGAATCAAAGGCTAAATTCAAGGGACGTTCATCCCTCAAACTATATATGCCGATGAAACCTGTGAAAAGAGGGATAAAAATTTGGCAGCGATGCGATTCAAAAACAGGATATGTATATGACATGAACATTTATTCTGAAAAAGAAACTGGTGGAGTTCAAGGCACACTCTGGCATCGGGTAGTATCAAAGCTAACTGAGACAATCCGAGGAAAAGATGCGATGCTTGCGTTTGACCGATTTTTTTCAAGCGTGCACCTGATGGAAACCCTGAAATTTCCTGTTGTTGGTACGTGCATCAAGACATGCAAAGGTGTTCCTAATTTTGCAACAAAACTAAGCAAAGGGGATGAGGCTGAGTTTCTCGTAACTAAAAATGGAACAATGTGAGCAAAGTGGCTTGATTCAAAGGAAGTGATGATGCTAAGTAATTGCCACGAAGCTAAATATGCAAAAGTAAATCACACCATGAAAGATGGAAGCAAAGACGAATTTGAATGTCCTGTGGCAATCTAATTCTACAACAAAATCATGGGAGGTGTAGACCTTGTAAACCAAATGGCAAATGTCTATGAATTAGATCGAAAATCTTGCAAGTGGTGGAAAAAAGTATTTTTTTCGCCTATTGATGAGCGCAGTTGTCAACTCATGGAGTGCGTACTGAGAACACAAACATTGAAAAACCCCACTTCTTGATTTCATTGTACCTCTTGCAGAAGCCTTGATGTCGACCGGAAAGCTCAACGCACAGTATCAACGCCGTAGAGGAACTGGACGCCAATCCAAAACATCACGAAGCTTACTCAATGTTGATAATGTAGTTTTCCTTAAATCTTAATTTCCATGGGTCAGTTAGGTGATCATATCCAATTATTATGATTCCAGTAATTTGTCCAAGTCCATCTTTCATTTTGTTTATTGGACGAAAACACATAGAAAACATCACACAAAGAACATTATGTAAATAAAAACTACCTCTATAAACCAAACAAAGTATACATACTCTTCGCTGTGTGTGTGTGACTTGCAGCGCCATCTATATTAAAGAATTTAATTTACAACAGTTGGTGACCATCTGCCAGTAACAAAAACACGACGGCGGTGCCGTAAATGTGCACAACAAAAGGAATCGCGCACTAAAATAATGTGCACAATGTGTAATGTTCCATTGTGCATTGTGATTGTTTTAAACTATATAATTCTTAAATTTTTAATGACTATAGAAAGCTCATTGGTTTTCTATACAAAATTACTCACTGAAGACTACTGGGACACATACGTCCCAGAGGTCACGACTGATGGGACATATATGTCCCGGTCCTAAATCAGTGTTTAAAATTTTCCTTAAAATATAACATCTTAGTTTTAGCATTAGAGTGTGCCCTACATATAGTTTATGCTACCAAAATTGTTCTCTTGTATAAAAAAAACTCGTCGCAAAAGGGTTAAGAAAATATGTACAAATGTTTACTGATGGCTTAGACTAGAGATGGAGAACCTTTTTACCAATAGAAGCCACATAGGTTGATATACCTATAAATGCAATGTTTCAGCAGAATGCTTCATCTGAAAAATTAAAATTTTCTTCATTTTCAATATAAGTTTAAAGTTAGTCAATATAAAGTTAAAACTTTTATCAAAACTTGTCCTGTTGATAGCCAACGAACCTTGCAATGGTACGGTAGATCAATACAGTACATTTTCTCTTTTAAAAGTTAGCATCTGCAAAAATTCACATTGACTCAATGCATTTACACATAATGGATGACATTCACAATTTCTCCATCCAGAGTGTCTTACAAAATGCAGTGAAATATGTCTTTTCAAGCTAAAGTTTTTCTTTAACTTTTTAATCCTCATGGAAGGTGCGCCATCGGTGCCGATGTTAACTAAATTACCGATGTTTAATTGCAATCGATGGCATACTTCTCGGAGGTTTTTGAAAATGTCAACTTCACAAGTTCTTTCAGTTAGTGTGCCCAGCACAAGAAGTTCTTTGTAACATAGAAAATTGTAAGTCATATCACGAATAAAATATAAAACTTGCATCCAGTCAGTTTTACCAGTGCTTAAATCTAAATCATTTGAAAAATAAATCTTCATTTTACAAAAAGTTGCTCTGTTATATTTTCAGCTAATTTAAATGGTCAATCAGTTATAGTTCTTGTACGAAGCAATTGTTTGCATTTGACAACTTTTTCATGATTTATAACATATCATTGCTTCAACAATACATTCTTTAATTATTCTACATCACTAAATGGTTTCCATCTTTATCTAAGTATATATGCTATTTTGTGAAACTAAACAGGGTTTTTCTTTACAAAGAAACTAAAAAATGTTTGTTGTTGATTCTTTTTCTTTTTCAATTTTTGTAGTGCAGCTTTTCGAGATTAACCTTTTAAATTGAAATATATATATATGTTCTTTATGAGCCAAATATTGTTTATTTGTATTTGCTTTTTTTTTTCCAAGTAGTTACTGTATTGCACAACAATTACACCATTTTATCTTTCACAGAAATAAAAAAAAGTCCAATCCCCATTATACTAAATGTTCTGTAATTTTCTTCTTACAATTGGTCATGCTGGGGGAAAAGAAGGAATATTTAATAATTTCTCTTTGAAAGTGTACACTTGTTAGAAATACAGTAACACAGTGTACTAGTAAAACCACAGCATAAGTAAACTAGATTTTTACAATGGCCATTAGCAATACAAGACAAGTCTGTTACTAGCATATTACTAGATTACCAAATGAAAAGTCACAAATGTCTCATTTAATACATATAAGCATAGTACCTTAGTCAACAGAAACTTAACTTCATTACTATTCAAATGCCATTCATGCAGAAAAAATAATGTTTGGTGGCGGAGTACGGTACATAAGGCAAGTCATAATAATAGTAAGAAAATAGTTTTTGTGTAGTGATCATACAACACGTCTAGCAGTGTTGTGTTAGGCGACATTCTAATATTTGGAATGTGCTATTCCCACAAGTAGTCATTGAAACATACATACGTTTTTATTTAATTCCATTGATTTGCAAATTGTTTTAAGCTATATAGTTAAATATTATTTAGTACAAGTGTTAGCTTTTAGGAAAGCCACACAAGAAACTCACAGATTGCATGCAGCCACAAGGCTGCAGGTTCCCCTACCTATGGCTCAGACTAGTCTTCGTATAGTTTTTATTATATAATATCCAAACATTTCATGTTAATTATAAATTTTTCATCTAATCTGAATGTTATTAATTTGTTCTCCAAGTTAAAAAGGATTAAAATACGTTAATATTTTAAAATTATGAAGAGTTTCTGTTAAAACTGCTCATTTTCTCAAGTTTTAACATTTGTCCAAATTTTCTCTAATTATTTTTCATATTAAATTCTTTTTTTTTCAAAAATTGTGTAATAATTTTATGTGTATGTGTAATATCTCCTCCATTTAAACTTTCTTTCAAGAGATTTTCTTTAATTAAAGAGTCTTGAAACCTCCAAGATATTGCAATTTTTTAAAAAATTATCAAATAGTAACCACCATTTTAACCATTATCTCCGTAAAAACAAAACAAAAAACTGTCATACATTCCATGGTGAAATGATGTAATATTGCACCAGTAACTAAATCTGATTAATCAGCACTGTTATTTGACATCTGGAGTTTTAAAAAAGATTCATGAAACTTCCTGTTGGAAATTGTTTAGCAGGAATAAGATCCCTGGAAAGAGGCAGATGCTTTAGTTTAGTCATCTCTTTACTAAATGTATTTTTCAATAAAATGTAGAACTGAAATGAAAAGCTCTCTTCAATCACTTGACTGCAATCAGATAAAGATGTCTTGCACCATGTTCGATTCCAGTGATACCATAATATATTTTAACATTTTCGCACATGCGTATATTCTTTGATTTTAATGCCACATATTTGCCATGAAAAATGTATTACTTTTGAAATTTATTTACATGATACCCGCTCCCGAACAACTCAACTAAATATATACTTATATGTAACCAGTACTCTAGTAACGGAGAGCAAAAAATAAAGTATTTCTCATAATATATTAGAACTCTAATTTTTATTAAATTTAACACACATTTTGCATATTAAATGAATAAACAATTCTTTCATTGCACAAGGGAATCTATTATGATTGTTTATATTCTAAGGTTACTATACTAGCACAACTTCAGCCAATAATATTTGCCAAGTCTTATTTAAAAAACCTTTGTTTAACCCAAAAACATGCCCGGAAAAAAGCAGAAGCAATTCAATATTAACATCATAGTCTCAAAACATTCAAAATTTGATTATATTTTAATTCTTTCTTGCATTTAGTGATCTCGTTCAAATTATTTGCAAGTAACAATATCCAATTACTTTAATCCAATACAAACTGTCAAAAGGAATGTATCACTGATGCAACATCTTTGAAAATCGATTACTATTGGCAAAAAAAGCTTTTGAAAAGTATGTCTAGCCTAATTTTTATTTATACCTTAAAAAAAAAGACTCTTTGCGACTTAAAAAATTTACTACCAAACAAAACAGCAGCAGTAAAAGTATATATAATACCTAAATCCTCTAAGAGCATTCTTCAAAACAAAATTTCATGAATAAACAAATATAAATATAACAAAATTTCAGCTCTCAATTGAGCACTTTAAAATGTATTTTATTAACGATTGAAAATTCCACCAAGATAAATATAAGAGTGTGAGCTAATAGTAGGAATTGAAAAACATGGAAATTGCATTAGAAATTTATAAACTAAAAGTACGATTGATATCAGTAAAATATAGAAATTGATTCAAGTTTCCATTTTTCTATATAAAAACTTGACTACAATTCCAATGGAAATTAAATTTAAACACTGAATGCAACGACTTCATTTTTCCAAAACAAATGTATAAATATAAACAAGTGTGAATAAATATAAGCAAGTTGATAAACTTCTGTTTAACATAACATACAGAATAAACACTTTTACTAGCAAGAGAATTTTAACATTTATTTTAGCCAAACTGTACCAAAATTTGTATTAGAACATTGAAATGAATTTAAAAATCCAAGAAAACACCCCTTAGGTCGATTTAACAGTAAAAATGCATTAGCACTTTCTCTGGTTAGAGCAGATTAAAAAAATACTATACCTCTCGCTAAGCATTTTTACTTTTGAAATAAAATACAATAGAAAAATTCATATAAACTTCTTAGCAGCATTTTAGATGTTATGTTAAAAGTTCACATTGCAAAGAAATGCTTTTATAAAAATACAAAATTAACTTTTAGTATCAAATAAATCTGCAATAAAAATTTTTTTAAAAAAAATGGCTCAAATATATATATCTTATGCATTAAGGTGACTGCCTACCTTGAAAATGTCGTTTTTCGTCTACATAAGGCTTTTTTTTTTATTTCAAAATTTTATAGTTTGAACATTTTTCTTTCCAAAACAGTTTTTCTTTTTCCTTTACGCAAAATACAAATAAAGTTAGTGATTTTAAAAGACATCAGTCTCTGCAAAAGGGCGGTAAGATAAAACTTTAAATGCGATTTTCTCAAAATTATGTTTTCGAAAGAAACGCTTTACCAGATACATGATCTCAAGAACCAAACCAGATAATGTTCTGAAATTTTGTGGGAATATATATATATATTATTTATTATACCATTTTTCATAAAGTGGACCATAAGTTTTGTTGTAGGTTAAATATTTTTCATTTAGGGTAGTTTTTATAAAGAAAAAACTTTAAAAATATCAAAATTTTCATACTATTATGTATAATTGTCTGTAATTTTTTTGCATTTTAATACTTCCCTTAGATTTTGGTTCACTTTGAAGAGCAACGTTATATGTATGTTGTGTATAAAGAAAATGATAATTGAATTAGAAATTTTTATAGTGTTACACGTTTTAGTAAAAATGTGGTAAAATTTCCTTGAAAACAACCAATTTTTCTAAAAGTAGTACAATATTTATTTAAAAATTTTCATGTATTTACATATTTTTTTTCTTTCTAAAAACACTCAATTTGTTTCAAAAATTTGTTTTTATAAAAAAATGGGTCCGAAGGTAGGCAGTTACCTTAAGTTTAACATGTAACAGACTACAGCAGTAACATAAATAAAAAGAAATCATTCTTTAATTTATATATGTATATATATATACATACATACATACACACACTCAAACCTCTATATTGAGAATTTTTCTATAAAGCGAACTTTTCCATGGAACCAAGAACATTTCACAATTTTTATTGTAATACAACTCCCAATAGTAAAGTACACTTTCTTGATGAACTTTTTTTATTAGCGATTAAAATTTTTCTCTCTACTTTTAAAGTATTTCTGGACATTTCAAGTTATTCTCTCTTGTAACACTTTATGATGGTCATAAATCTTGAACTGGATTTTTTATTAGGTGCCTAACTCGCAGAGAGCAATAGAATTCTGGGCGTTTCATCCCAGAAATACAACCTTCAATCCCCATTGTCGAGTTCACTAGAAACATCGATATCCCCTTTCACCCTCAGTGGAGTTGTCTCGTGTCCCTGAACTAGTCTGTCCATTAATATCGCTGATCAGTTGTATTGTTAACTTCGTTTTTTGTAGCTCGAAAATGTCAAAACGTAAGTGCTTGAGTGTCAAAGAAAAAAATATAACTCTTCAGGAAGTGGATAAAGGCATTAAGATTTGCTTAAAAATTTGGTGTTCCTCCAAACAGCTTATCAATAATTATAAAAAAAAAATAGAGATAAGTTACAAAATTACGATTCAACATTCATAATGTTTAAGAACATGTACCTGTGAAGATGTCATCAAGGCAGTTTTGAAGTGGATACACACAATGCGAGATAAAAATGTTTTGGTCTCTAGACCTTTCGTAATAGAGAAAGCTCTTTAGTTTGTGAAGGCATTGGGATACGACCAATTTCTAGGGTAGCAATGGATGGGTGAAAAAAAGATAGGACCCAGAAAAATACGCTTGAAGGGATTTTTAGTGCATTGCAAAGATGTGAGGTGTATTATGAAACAAAGCATTTTTCCCATTTTTTTAAAAAGAGATTTTATGAGCAATTAAACTTAAGGATGCAAGTGTAATGTTTGTTTAGAATTTCTAATTATAAAATAACTAGCTGCATGGCCCGGCGTTACATAGGCTTTCTCTTTCCCTCATGATGCCAGCAATTATGTGTGTGCGTTTGTACGTGCACAATGCAAGCGATTTCTAAAATTATTTCATTAAATTTCCTTTTTTTGAAGTTTGTTCCATATATTTTCAATTTAAGTCAGGTTTCTTTTCCCTCTCTCTGGCACGGCATAACACGGGTAGTATAAAATTATTGTTCCCTCTTCCCTCCCCAGATAAGATATAAATTCAAATTTCGATGTAGGGTTTATTAATGCGAAGCAATAAAAAGAAAACTATTCTAATGCAAAGAGTAAAACAAAAAACTTTCATCATTTTTTTCAATAATGGTTAGTTTCTAAGAAACTAAAATAATAAAATAAATTTCAGATTTTCATGAATCAATCAATCGTTACATATAGAGTTAGCTTAAAAATGTCTCTGAAATGTTATTTTTATCCAAAATAGACGATGTACTTTTTAATTAACAAATAATTTAGCAATGAAATAATCCTTTTATAAGATAACATATATACATTAATTAAAATCCATTTTCTATAAGTAATAAATAAAAGAAAAATTTACAGATAGCTATTGAAACTATTGCTTTTTTAATGCTTGAATAAACATACATACATACACATATATATATATATATAATAATTCCCTCTAGTATCCTTTTTATTAACTCTTTGTACTAATACTTAAAATATTTTTTAAGCTAAAGAATTAAAGTTAACGTAATCTTAATCGGCTAGTCCGAAAATCCCTGTCCCGCCCATTCTATCCAATCAGAACTACTCTTACGTAATAGTCCCGCGCTTGCACTGCGGGTATAAAAGCAAAAAATCTTGTGTAATTGCGCTCTCTTTTGTCTGCTTGCCTTCATCACGTAAGAATGTAAATAACTGTAGCTCTTTTTGTTTGTGTTGTGTTTGCAAGATGTCGCTTCTGTTATATGTGTCTGCTTACGAGTTTTTAACAAATAGATGTAAAATATAAAGTGACTGACCAGTTATGCTATGTGTGCTTCAAAATAAAAGACTAAACTCAATTCTCAAGATGTCTTCAATAAATCAGATATCACACATTATATATATAAAAGTTATAAAAAAAACAGTATGGGAGAAAGCCTAGATATATATTTACATGTATTGAAAAAACATTCAAAAAGAAAAAGAAAAAAACTATCTGATAAAAATATTTTTTTTTGATAATTTACTTTAATTTCATAGTTTTCAATCCACTGTCATTGTTACAAATTTTGTGTAATGAATGCTTAAAATAGAGTAAATAATTTATAGCTGGAAGTGTAACACATTAATGTTACTTTCAGTTGCATTTATTTTATGTTAAAATCTTGCCACCACCTCTCCCTTCGAAATCTATTTTATTATGAAATAAAAAAAATAGTGATTACACTGATCAACGAAATAAATTAAAAGCAAGCGAGCACTGAGGCATGGCGTAGACCAGCGATTCCCAAAGTGGTCTTATATAGACCCCCAGGGTCTATGACAACCTGCAAGGGGTACACATCAGCAAAAAAAATAATTTAGGGTCTATGAGGTGTAAATGGGAGGGGCTACAATAGTGGCTCTCAATAAACCAGATTGTGACTTTAATTTTAAAAGGAAATTTAATCAAGTGGAAACCAGACTTACATATTTAACAGATTTATTTGAAATTGAATGAGGTTGGTTAATTTGCAGTTTACAAGGCAACAAATTTTATCAAAACAAGGACCACATTTCAGCCTTTCTTACCAGAATTAAGCTAAAAGAGTAAGCTAAAGGACGTCGCAAATTTTCCCAGTTTCTCAATTGTCAAAGACAATCTACCAGGAAAGAAACGTTTTAACCCATGTTCAACATTTAAATGATATCTTTTTTTTTTTGATTTTGCAATTATGTTTAAGAATGTTTTGACTTGTGTAATACCACAGTAGGCTATGAATTCATATTGTTACTTTGAAAAAAAATGCCAGATTACGAAAATTGGGCACTAACGAAGATCTTAAAATAAAGTTTAGAAATGGATGTCAATAATTTTGGCTTTAAAAAGATATACCCGTTACTTATTCCATATTACGGAATATCTTGAGAAAACTTTTAATTGTTGTTACGATTGAGAAGGAGTTACAGTGCGCTTGCCAATCTCCAAAACAAAACAAAAAAAAAGAAGACTGGATTGTTTTTTCCCCCGAGGAGATATTTAGCCTTAAACCTGACCAGATTGATGTCAAAATGTTGAAAATTTTTCATTGCATCTGCTCATCCATCCCTCCCAGTAAAAACATTTGTTTGTTGCTCAGTTATTTTATGTATTAATTAAATTTTAATTTAATTAACAAGTTTTAAACACTACTTTACTACAGTTAAAAATTTTAATCTTTTAAAGGAAGTAGCTCTATACTTGCTGTCAAAAACATTTAAATTGATGAATTTGCAAAAATTTCGTATTAGGTAAGTAAGGGTCTACCCTAAACCGAAAAACCTGTCAGGAGGTCTATGAGGCAAAAAGGTTTGGGAACCTCTGGCGTAGACAAAACAAAAGGGAAAACTGCTTCACACAAAGATAGATGTATGCGGTCATTGGCTTTTTTGCAGATGGCAGAATTTTTTCCTACTTTATTAAAAATTATCGATATGTTTTGGAAACTTCACACAATATCTTTATAAATTATAGCCTATGCGCTATTCTGATGTATAAGCTATTTTATTGTGTAGTTTCATTAAAATCCATTCAGTTGTTTTTCTGTGAAAGACTACCAAACATATTTTCACATTTATAATATATATCTTAATATATGTTTAAAGTTACTTGTATGCTTTAAATTAGAAAGTGTCCTTAAAATTCATTAATTTTAATATACAATTATTTTCCTAATGTTGAGAATACAATATATATCTTGACAATCTTTTCTGGGGTTTTCCTTGGTCTTTTGTTTTATTTTTTTTATTGGTAAAATATATAAAATAGATATTAATTTACAAAAAGGTGTGAATAATTATTTTTTTAATATATAGTGTTTATGAATTTAAAATTTGTTTTATGTGGTTTATAAAATATATTGAAAGACGAAACCTCTAATAACAAATTTTCCATATACTGAATTTTTTGGGGATTTAGCTGCTTCTTTAACCGACTGTACTACAATTAATATAAAATTTCAACTACTACTGAGTTATATTCTACTGTATACTACTTTAGTGTTATATTTCATATTAAAAACTAAAAGTTTATTATAAAATTATTTTACAAATACACAATATAAAGACAGCTTTCCTTGACCATGGAATGGATAAAAAAAACTTTAATAAACCATTACTTGACAAGGGACCATTTCTCAGTTCTGTATCAGTTATTTCCACATTCATTAATAATACAGTTAGTTTGGTAAAAGAAAAAACTAATAAATTTAAAATATTCTTACCTATTAGTGAGATCAGTAAGGGCAGCTTGCACACCATTAGGATCCTGAAGTTTTATTTCATCTACTCTATACACTGCAGCTGTGCCCTCATTTTTGGATTGAAAGGCACCAGTCTTTGAAGATGGATTACCACCCCTATTATTATTTCGTCCAACACTACCAGGGTGACCTGCACTACTGGAAGGTCGTGAATTGTTCGAATTATTAGCTATAGGTCTCCTTTCCGCAGCACTCCCAAAGTTAGTATTTTGACGACCACGACCAGAATCTCTGGAACGAGTCTCTCGAGGATAAGTCTCTCTCTGGCGGTTCCTATCACCCGAGTTTGGGCCTCCTCCCCTACGAGGTTCATTATTCATACGTCTATTTTGGTTGCCGTCATTTATTGGGCGTTGACTGGAGAAACTCTTTCTTGAAGTAGATGATCCTTTTTCACGTTGATCTTTTTTCCGTGTCTCATCTTTATCCTCGTGTCTCTCTCGTCTATCGGCAACATCACTGCTTTCAGATGCTGTTTCCCATTCCTCATTTGCAACATCAGATAAGTTTTCTTTACCACCCTGTCCCATTTTGTTAATTATCTGACCACTACCACTTGAATACACACCACTTCGACCTCGGCCTCGCCCTCTGTTGGTTTGATCAAACTTCTCCAATCTACGATCATGCCTTTTTTGAAATCTTGGGGGTAAGTGTTCATATCTACCCGGTCGCCTTTGTTGTGGCCTTTCTAGTGATCGAGATTTATTAGATTCCCTAGGGAAATCACTATTTATACTTTCAATGGTAGACATGTTAGCTTTGAAATCCCCTTGATTATCATCATTAAAACGTTCTTCAATTATTTTTTGCTCTTCCAGTTTTTCAGGTTTATTACCACCAAATCCAGCCCTAGAAGGTGGGGGGCCATAACTACTTGGTCCATACCTAGTTCCTCCCCTTGAATTTCTGAAAGATAAAGTACTGCCGCCACCTCTGCCCCTTCGTGATGGCTCTCCTCTTGGTGCAAAACCACCCTTTTCTTCTTTAAGTCTATCTTCATATGGTTTAGAATCAACCTTCACATGATCTTTTTTCTCCTTTTTATATTTATCATTTTTAACATTCATGTCCTTTGTAGCATTTGACGTATCACTAACACAATTCTTTTCTTCAGGAACAATCTCTGAATTCTGATATTTTTCTGCCTGAGCACTTTCTGTAGTAGATGCACTAGCTTCATCAACAGATACTTCACTGTCTTCATCTTTTTGTCTTAAATGACCTAACTTACTATCATCAACCTCTGAACAAGACGTGTCATCACTATGTTTATCTTTTTTGTCATCTTTAATCTTATCACGTTCTTTCTGCCTATCAAATCTAGGTCCTCTTTCAACTTTAGATCTCCTGTATTCTCTCTTACCTCGATATGCATTACCAGCAGAAGCAGGAGCATTAGATTGAATGCCAGATCCATGTCCATAAGTTCCAGCTCTATTACTGCCACCACGACCTCTAGAATTTTCATATCTCAAATTATTCCCACCTACAGATGGAGGTTGATTAGCATTATTAACAAATGAATTTCCTCCTCTAGGACGAGAATTAACACCTCTGTCACGAGTATCTCTTCTGCGTTCTCTATTCTGTTCATTTCTAGCAAAATGTTCATGCTTTTCTTTATCACTACGCAATTTTTCTTTATCGTCTATTAAAGCATTATTGTCTTTTTTAGAAATCTCTGAGCTATTGTCTGTTTCATTTTTTTTTGAGCTCTCTTTATTAAAAGATTTTGCTTTTTCGAAATGGGTTTGCTCATATTTATCACTCTGTTTTTCAATGCCCTTGGAAACACTTTCACTCTTTATTTTTTCATTTTTCTCTTCTTTAGCTTCTTTTTCTTTTTTAATACAAGAATCTGCATCAATTTTTTTACTAATTCCCTCTTCTTTAACAGAATCGGACTTCTTCTCAGATGCACTAGATGAAGCAGTAGTTGCATTTGACCGCCTCAAAGGAGTAAGATTTTTCTTTGGAGGCCTGATGCTTTCAAACTGCTTTGGAGTTATAGGTGGAGGGTGGTGATACCATTCACGTCCTACAAGAGAATTTTCGAATCAACACAAGTAGAAAGTTTTAAAAATGCAAATTATTGAGCTGTTTCTATTACAAAAAAATTGTTCATATTATATAAATTAAGAAAATTTTAATATTCAAAACCACACATTGTACTTTTTTTATATTTGTCATCAAAACCAAAAAGTCACTTTAAAAATACATTTTAAAATTAAAATAAGAGATTTTAGAAATACCAAATTATTAAAAGTCTCTATGTATTTTCTCATAAAATTGGGAGTATTTTAAATTTCTACAAAAATTACTTTGACTGAAAATTAAGATCTTCCTTTCTGTTATAACAGTTTACTAACATAATTAATTTACCACAAAAAAAACTTCCATTACTTTTTAATTACTGTTAAAATGGTGGACAAAAATTATAACTAAATAACATAAGAGCAATACATCTCCGATTGCACTAGAAACATCAAAGTTAACTTCATATTCTATCTTTACTCTCCCTTAGCAGGCTTAACAGTTAGGGTTTATATTGTCCTATTTTTCTGCTACACCTCTTACTTTAGAATTGAGACACTAATTCATGAAATACAGAAGCTAATATTGATTTAAAAATCTTTGGCACAATTTAAAAACAGGATACTCATTAACACAAGCTTTGAATAACATTCATTAGAACATACTTAAGATGTAAAAAAATTTCAATTATGTCATTACTTAACACATCCTATTCATTGTTATTTCATATTTAACAGTTTTCATATAAATGATAAAAATCTAAGCATTTTACTTTTAGATTCCACAGGATAAGGAGTTTCTCCCCAATCAAGAGTAGAAGGTTTTTCTTTCTTTTCATCTCTGGAATTAGCACCTTTTCTTTCCCTTTCAGATTGAGAGCCAATATCATTTCTGTCCGATGTATACCTGAAATAGATATAAAAATGAGAAAAACCTACAGTTAAATCATCTTCAGTTTTAGTTTCATCTTACTAAATGTTCAAACAATTAAGTTTCCGTAAACTACAAATTTCTTAATACTGTAATACAATTCCTTCAGGCCAGAATAAAATTTAAGAAACGAGTTCAACTACACTCATGACGAGCTACTATTACATGTACTTATTGCTCCTTAAATCAAAGAGAAGAAACTGGCTCAATTTTCTTTACAATACATTAAAATCATGCAATACACATTAATATTACTTCCAATCTTTGATGATGAAAACTGTGACAGCTAAATCCATTAAATCTGCTTCTATTTCACAGCAGCTGTATAGATTGAAAATTGCATATGAATTGTTATTTTGAAAACTGTAGTATCCTTAATTACAATATTTATTGGTTGTAAGCTATCTCATTAAATGATTTTAAGAGTTACCTTTCCTCTTTAGTAGAATCTCTACTTGCACGAGAATCTCTGCTGTCAGGTCTTTGAGGTCTTTCTTTTTCCCATCTTTCTTTATCTTGTCGTTCATAACGATCATTCCTATCTTTACCTGGTTTTTCTCTGGCAGTTTCATGTGGTTCATCGAAAGGATCCTGTCGGCAAAATTCAAGTCAATCTCATGAGCAACATAGTGCGATTTTTAAAAATACTTTTACATATTAAGTTAATTGTTTTGGCAAATATTTGCAGAAATTAATTTATTTAATATACATCTTATAGTAACTTTTAAATATATTTTCACAAAATCTATCTAAAAATGTAATCCTAAATGATATTTCAAATTCTTGAAGTTAGAGACTATGGTTAGTATTGAATGAACTGAACACCAGAATTATTACACTACCTTTAAAAATAGACCAAATTTGTACTTTAAACATATTTGACACATTAAGTTCTTAAATATAAAAAAACCAATAATACAATATTAAAGAATTGTTTTTCCTCAGTAATTGTTGTAATAAATTATTGCAATAAAAATATTACAATTTACTTAAAATTTTAAAACAAAATTTTCATAGTCATCAAGATTATAGTAAAATTTAAAAGCATTCATTAGTTGATATTTTATTAAAACCATTTCAACTTATTTAAATATTTATACAACATTACAAATGCCTTACTGATAGTATTCTGTCGTCATACTCTCTTGTATTTGCCCAAGAATTGGATTTGCTACTTTTGTCTTTTAAATCACGGTTATCAGTATGCTTTTGATTATCTTTAAAAGAGTCTCTGCCTTTGTATCTAAAATCCTGACTATCAAAATCTTTTTCTCTGAAAAGAGAAAAATATAGAAATTTTAAAAAAACGCAATACAAAATGATTCATGAAGAGCAAGTTTTACACTCAATTCTTACCTTCTATCAGATTCACGTGAGTGAGAATCAAATGCCTTTTCGTCTTTTTCTGGTGCTCCTTTTTTGAACTCATGTCGCTGTTCATACATTTTGGAATCCATTTTCTGATCAAAATATCCTTCATTAGACGAGGGAGAATGCCAATTATCATAACCTGTTTTAAAATTTTTAAACTGCATTAAACCAGTCCCTTTAACAAACATTTCATTCAAATTAATTACTTTTACATAAATTACCCGTTGAATTTTGTCTCCTCTCTCGACTCCAGTAATCTTCTCTGCCTTCTCTTTCATAGCTAGCATTTTGATCTGGTGCACATCCATCACTTTCATAGCTATCAGTTGCTGATCCTTGACTATTTGATCTCTGTCTAGGAATATCTTTTGTCATAGAAGGGGACATTCCTGGAACTAAAACATTATATTTATACCAAATAAATTTTTCAAAGTTAAAGAGTCAGAATTTTATAAACTAACAATTTGAAAACAAAATTTATTTTGATAAACTGATATATAAGAAAAATTGAAATAAATCGTACCAGGCATTTGATTTGCATATGAAGAATGTGATGACCACCCAGCATCATAATTTACTGGCATTGTAACAGGTGTTTGAGATGGTACTCCATGAGCACTTCCAACTGATGTCGAATGCGGTACAGCTCCTGGACTTGTTTGTCCAACTGATTGTGAACGCATGAAATGTACTTGCCCACTCTGACTTGAAGGAAGAGGCATGGGTTGTTGAGATTGTTGTCTCATATATTCAGCAGCCTGCTTTTGGAAACGTGGAGGAACATTCTTTTGAAATTGTCGTGAAAAGTTATATCCCTGTAACAATACAATTCTGAATTAAGAAATCAACTTTTAAGGTAATAAATTTAAAAAGGAAAAAAAAAAACCATTTAAAATTTACAAAATACTGGGTTTTTAATCAAAAGTCATAACAGACAGGTAAAATTCTATGTTTTAAAATTTAACTCCAGATTTAATATCCTTAAAATGAAAACTTTCTAAACAAGTAATATAAAAAAAAATTTTAACTCAATTCCTACTCTGAATGGATGAATAGAAAATATTAACGATTCAAAACTTGAATAAGATATATGTATTGGGAGAGAGTGAACTAATAGCAGGAATTGAAGGGAAAAAAAAAAAGAATACGATTTGTCTGCTTATTGTAACAAGGCACACCCAGTTTGGATGAAAAACAGGTTTTCGACACCTTTTGTCTTTGTTTTAACAGTTACATTGTTACAATAATAGAGACGAATCGAAGTTGGAGTAAAAAATCGGTAATTAATTTAATTAATATTTGAAAAAGCTGTATTAACATCAAGTGTCATCCACTACAAGTTTAAAAAAATTCCTTGCACTCCCCCCCCCAACAGGAAGTGGAACATGCAACTCTGTACCTTCACATGACCTCTTTGGATACGAGAGATAAGGATGTTTCTTTTCCTCTAAATATTTTCACAACAATGTTAGCCTGAGAGTTGAATGAGTAGAAGAAACATTTGGAATTGAGAATTAGTTTTTTCTGCATTTTTGTCAAAACATCCCCCCAGAAGAAAATTTATGAAGTAAACCCCGAGGCTATCCATGAATCGTTAAAAAGGGGTTAAATGATGAAAATTTTATTTCTGAGAATGAACCGGAAAATTATATCGAAGTTCAAACCCCTAAATTTACAGATAGCAATAGAGAATAAAATGAATTATCCTGCATTTACATGGCTAGTGAAGAAATAATATCTGAAAATCAAATTTGGGAAGTTGATAAGAATTTAAAATCTGAAGCTAAAACAGAGAAATGTGCCGTCTCAGATAAAAGTAATTAGGTTGAAAAATTCCAAAATTTCCTGTGAATCATGTGTAAATCTAAAATTTATTCGGGTAAAATGCAGCTTACTGGTAAGGATGAATCAAAACGGCCATTTAATCCTAAATCGAGTAACACAAGAACAGCTCAATATTATTCACTTTATTCAAGGGCTAAAGGACTCTAGTCCTCTAAAAATTTTAAATCACTTTACTCCACAAATGCTTGAAAAAATTGTTCCCAATACTAATTCTAAAATTAGAAGCAAAAAAGATCAGTATGCTGAACAAAAATTTACATGATCAGAAACCTGTGTTGATCCTGTAAATTAGCAGCTATGAAAAATAATCATACAGCACCAAATTATTTGATGCAAACTTATGCAATCTGTGGTACAAAGCTGGAATGAATGTGGTGAGGCGAGATCTCAATTGTTGCTGATGAGTCTATATTTTGATAGTTAAGGTACTAGAATTGAAAGAAAAGATTTGGCATAAATCAGAGAAATTTAGGATAAATTCATAAAGAATTGTATGGATTCTTATACACCTGGATTTATACGTCACTATTGATGAACAGTTATTAACTTTTTGAGGTAGGTGCCCATTTAGAATGTATATACCGAACAAGCCTGCCAAATATGGAATAAAAATAGTAATGATATGCAGTACAGGAACATTATATTGTTAATGCAATACCGTATTTGAGTTAGAATACTCAAACCAAAGGGATTCCTTTATCGCCGTATTTCTTCGAAGAGTTAACAAGGAGTATTCAAGGAACTAATCGAAACATTACAATGGATAATCCGTTTTTCTTCAATACTTTTAGCCGACAAACTTGCAAAAATTCCAATGCATTTCACAATTGTCGAAACTATTTGGAAAAACAACGAAGAAATTCTTCTTGAACTCCTAGAATTGCAATCTCAAAGTGTAGGAGCTTTTATTTAATTGTTTTGAATAAGCTTAAACTCTTATCGTATGAAAAACAAAAAATGGCTGATACATTACTGAAAAAAACTATACA
>BMAV01021266.1:0-51301 GCA_019973955.1 Trichonephila inaurata madagascariensis | reverse complement strand
TCCATTTCAAATTTATCCTTCAGTCCCTAAAAATTGAAAAATTTTAGAGTAGGCATTACTGAGTTGTAAGCGTGCCCATTGGCACGGCTATAGGTTGCCTGCCGACTCCTGATCTAGATGTTCCATAAAAGTCCTTCTATAATAAGTTTTTAATTTTTCGATTTATACAATGGAAAATACATTATTATTATTATTATTGTAGGCATTTGTTTCTAGTTTAGCTAAAATTTACTTGTTCCATTTTCAAAATTTCTTAGTTTATGAATTCCGAGATTTTTTTTTTCCACAACATACGAAATAAATTTTCCTTAAATGGCTTTTTCTCTCTCTTTCTTTTACATTACTAAAAACTAATGAATATTCATTTTTAAAAATGATAATACTTTGTTGATATTGGTCAAAATAAGTTTATGAATATGCCATCAAGGAATTGTTGATCTAGAAAATTAAAGTGAGATCTCATAATTACAGAAAAGGATTTTTACTGCTAACAAATTACACCGACAATTTATTTACTTAAACTCAAATGCAAAATGATGAGTTGTCATTTTTTTTTATATGGTAATTTACTTATTTTAAAATAGTCTTTGAATTTTTTTTTTTTAATTATACATAGAGTTTGAGCTATTTGAGGGTATGTAAGCATTTTTGAAAAATATAAAAAAAGTGTCCCTCAAATTTCATTAACTATATGATTTCCCTGTGAACATTTTTTACAAGGAATTTTTGAAAATGATTACCATCATTTCATACAAGCCAGTTTAGATAGTGACAAATAAAATTAAGACATTGGATCATTTGCTAGTTATATAATTTACAATATTTTTAACTATGTATTCTCTTCTAATTTTATTTCTGTCCAATCATACAGGCAAATATAGGAAAGGTTGACACCTTGAAACATTATTTAACCTTGTAATGTTTAATTTCGAGTTATATATGTTCAATGTATATATACTTGATACATATATATTTATATCGAGTTTCTCTGAAATTGATTGGCTTAAAGTGGCATTTAATACTACGGTAAATATTCAAAATACATGTCACCAATACGTATTCTGTTTCCATGCATGGAACAGTATGCTAAGGAGGAAAATAAATAAAAGAACCATTTATATAACTATAATAATACCCTTTTTTGTGCTCAAATCTCAAAACGAGCCAATCTGATTATCATAAGCAGAGTTAACGCACTTTGAATTATTTGCTATCTACCTCATGTATGTTAAAGGTATCAACTAATTTAAATATACTTATTAATTTGTGTGTGCGTGCAATTCGGCAGACAAAAAAAATATTCAACAGCTAAATCCACGCAACTCTTTTTTTACACGATTTTGAAGTAACACTGTACACGAATTTTTATTCTAGTACGAATCCCATAAAAAAAATTAAGTGGCTCGTGCCCTTTAGATGAGGTTGATTAGATTGAGTTTATGACAGCTTATGATAATAAAAAGTCAATACTGATGAAGTTCAGCTATTAGCAACTGATTTATTTCGCGAGGGCTTGAAATTGCTACAAATATGAAACAACTGTTTATTACTCATGATCCTGAGATAAGGCGTGCATTAAAAAATTTCTATGTATAATCTTGTGTAGCAGGACATCAAGAATTATATAATCAACTTGAGGAACCCAAAAGAGACAGTCCCTAATAAGAATTTGTAACAACAACAAAAACCAACCGAGGTAATTAATAACGAACGAAATTCTTCATTTGAATTAAAACTGAGACATATGTAGATATATATATATAGATATGACACATCTACTGATGATAGCATTTTTGATTCAGTTCGTAGTAAACGTGCGCTCTTGTTATCAATTAGCGATGAATAATTGTTAGTAGTTTTATTCTTAATTTCAAGTTGAATTTTTATATGTTGTATGTCAGTGGCGCACACAGGTGGGGGGGTCCCGGGATTCGGACACCCCCAAAGCCCTTGATTTTTTTTCGATTGATTATAATCCTATGTATTTGATTAAGTAATTTTTTTTTAAGTATTTGTTATTAATAATTAATTTTATTAATTAAAGCTAATTATTTATTCAATAATTAATTTTTTACTGTTTTTTTGTTCCGGATAATCGACAAAATCAAAAGAGTATGTTGGGAGCATAATACAAGAATGGTGGACTTCCAACCCTGGACCACCTCCCTTTAAAAATTCCTGTTGTATGTACTTATAGATTAAATTTTCACTGAACACTAAGTTTCAATTTTTTTTTTTTACAAAAATTGTTTTTGTTTTATGAATATGTAACATGAATTTTATTATTACTTTTTTTTTACGGTTTTTCAGAAAATACTTAAGAGATTTTTCATCTTACACGATTTTTTTAAATTTGTGTGTGGAACATATCCCCTAATTTTAGATATACCATATATCGCATGTATTTTTTTACACAGTTTTCTAAGAAACGTATCTACCGAGCAAAAAATGGGTCTTATATTTTCCCCTAAAATTATAAATTTTACTTATAAGTAATTTTATTTCCAAAAAAAATATAAATACAATTATAAAAATAGTAATAATGAACAAAAATTCCAATTAACCAAAAAGGGTTTCGGGAATCGTGGATTTCTATCAACCCCTTCATTCCAAAAAAGGGGAGATATTTGCTTGGAAGAGAACACACATGCTTAAAATACCGATCAAATCAAAACCACAAAATTACACGATTACCCAAAATTCTTTACTTTCTGCGACCACTTTAACTCCTTTTTTCTGATGCCTATCGGACACCGGTCACCCCCAGCATAACCAACGAGCGTCTCTACAGGGGTCACAGCATTCGTGTGTCCTTTAATCTACCACCTCAGTACACCCTTAACTTAACTCATAAAGGGGTGGGAGGGTGACATAAGTGCTGCAGGGAGGGTAAGAAAATTCGAGGCCAATCAAAGCCCGTTCTTCCGTTACAAATGTGTACCTTCAGTGGTAACCGCTCCGTAGTAAGAGCAAAGGCAGAGAGATGTCAAATTACCTTTTTATCGCAGGGGACGATCCAGGGCCAAAGCGACTTGGGCCACTTTTTCACAAAAAAGAATCGCATAGTTTGGTGTCAGTCATGCAAGAATGTAACGTGCCCATTACGGGCCTTATACCCGTTCTGCATGGCTGGACCCGAGCCCAATTTCAAGCGCTGACCTCCGCTGGAACAGGGCGCTTTCCTTTGCATACACCTATTCGCTCGAAGCTGATAAACCCTAAAGATTTCTTCGAAATTTGTTCGGGGAGACCTGCCAGCGACATTACTCCCAGCAGGAGAGTAATCTGGGAGTAATAAATTCGAATTTTGTGCTCGTGGGATCGGTGGGTATCATGCTGTAACCTTTTCAGGAAAAAAAATAATATGCTTGTCTCACTTATGTCGGGCCAATTGCATGCACGTAATCATTGGAAAACATTTCAGGTTCACGATTATTTGTGAATGATCTTTAAAACGGTGGGTAATATGAGTTTTGTTTTCTTATTAGTATTCCTCGAGCAGTTTAAGGGTCATCTAAATTGGTCGGGAAGGGACATCGTAATCTTAATTTAAGCCGAAGCAAGATTGGGGATAAATCTTGGCGA
Source organism: Trichonephila inaurata madagascariensis (assembly GCA_019973955.1). NCBI lineage: Eukaryota > Metazoa > Arthropoda > Arachnida > Araneae > Nephilidae > Trichonephila > Trichonephila inaurata. Next base: position 47,716 of record BMAV01021266.1, on the reverse strand, counting down.
AAAAAATAATAAAGAAGAAAAAAAGTAGGGATTATATGCATTTTTTTTTAATATTTTTAGAAGATAAAATTATATGAATATTAGATTTATAGAAATGATAAATTGTGGAGATGAAAAGTGATGTACTTTTGGAAAGATATATATTTCAAGTTCATCAAAAAATCAATGACTTTAGCAAGCTCAGTGGTATTGAATTATAAAATAACGAAGATATTTCATTTGAATAAATTCAATCAGTTTTCAAATGCTAACTTAAGGCCTCTTTTTCGTTCGGAATCATGACTTTTTGAAAAAGAGTTTAAATTTATTTTTTTATAGTTACTGTCACTTGAATCAAAATATGCATACAAAATTGCTTTTAAAAATATTATAACAATGAAAAAAAATTTAATACAAGTTTTTAGGCAAAAAATGAAGAAAAAATCATAACTTTTCAAAACATTCTCCTTTTATGTAAGTACTTCTATAACAAAGTGGGCTATATAGAACCCCAAGCATCTATGGCGACCTGCAAGGTGTCCCCACCAGCAAAAAAATAATTTGAGGGTCCTTGAGATGTAAATAGGGGTCTATGATAGTGGCTCTCATTAAACCAGATCATGACTTTTTTAAAAATTTGATCTAGTGGAAACCAGATTTTACCAATTTAACATATTTACTAAATTTAGTGCGGTTAATTTTTGGTTACTAGGTGACAGCATACATTTTATTCAGACAAGGACCATTTCAGCATTTCTTTCCAAAATTAAGCTGAAAAAGTATAGTATTGGACGTCACGAATTTTCTCAATTTGTCACAGACAGTCTGTCAGGACATTTTAACCTACGCTCAACATTTAAATGCTCTTACTCAGAATTTTAAAATAGTTTTGAGATCGCTTTTTTTATAGTAATACAGCAGTAGACAATGATTTTAAATAGTCACTTTGAAAAAAAAAGGCCATATTACTATAGAAACTAATCAGAATAAGTCCTAACGAAGATCTTAAAATAAAATTTAGAAACGGATGTCAGCAGTTTTGGGCTTAAAAAGATATACCTGATATTTGTCGTAAATTATGGAATATCGTAAAAAAGTTTTTCATGGAGTTTCACTGAGTTTGCCAATTCAAAAACAAATAAGGGGGGATTGGGCACTTACTAACAAAGAAGATTTAGGGTTAAATCTGGGTATATTGATATTAAGGTATCCGACTACGTTCGGAACCGTGATTTTGCAAAAGCGTATAAATGGATACTATTTAGGATATTTAGTGTCACTTAGATTAGAAAGTGTATATAAAATTGTTTTAAGAATAGTATTACAATAAAAAATTAAGTACAATATTTTGACAAAAAAGGAGCATAGAATGACCCATTTTCAAAATGTTCTCCTTTTATGACAAATGCTTCTATTATAATATTTTGCCTGTCTATAGCTCAGACCTCTGTACAGAGGCTCAACTAGAATTTTTGAAATATATAACTTAGAACTGGGTTTATCCATGTTTTACGACAGCAGAGGGCAGAAATTTTAAGAAAAAAACGCTGATAATTATTTCAAATGGTTGTAACTCTGAAAATAATGTGAATTTTTCAAAAATCACATAGTTGAGAGTCTGTACAGATGTCTGAGGTATATACAGGCAAAATATTTTTATAATAGAAGCATTTTTCACAAAAGGAGAACATTTTGAAAAATGGTTATTCTAAGTAAATTTTTTGCCGAAATATTGTATTTAAATAATTTTTTTTGTCAAAATGTCCTTATATAAAACAATTTTATACATGTATTCTAATCCAAGTGACACTAAATATCATGATATTTATCCATTTATGGGCCTTTTTAAAATCACAGTCGGATACCTTAAGTGTTGAAAATTTGTTATTGAAGCACCAGATTCATCCTTCTCATTAAAAGCATTTGTTTGTTGCTCAGTTATTTTATGTAATTAATCTGATTTTAATTCATTAACAACACGCGCTTCTTAAGTTATAAACGCTATACTCTTCACTACGGTTAGAAATTTAATTCTTTTAAAGTAGTTACACCAACTGTCAAAAAGACATTTAAGTTGATAAATTTTCAAAAATTTAATATTAGGTAAGCAGGGGTCTACCCGAAACCGAAAAACAAGGCAAGGGGCCTGAGAGACAAAAACGTTTGGGAAAATCTATTCTATAATAATATTTTACTAGAATGTAGCCAAGGCACTTCTCTACAAAGCCTGAACCAGGGTTTTTGAAAAATTCATGTTACTAGCAATTGAAATATAACCGGTGTTTTCTTATAAAAATTTCTTTACTCTTTCTGATATAATAAAATATGAATAAATCCATACTAACCCCTTAAGTGCCGCCGGCGTATATGTTAGTCTTACTCAACCGTTACGTTGAGTGCCCCGGACGTATATATCCAACCTTCTAAAGCATTGATTCCCAAAGTGATCTATATGGACCCCCAGGGGTCTATGATGACCTGCAAGGGGTCCACGTCAGAGAAAAAATAATTTGGGGTCCATAAGGTGTAAATGGGTGGCTATGATGGTGGCTCTCATTAAACCAAATCATGATTTTTATTTTAAAAGAAAATTGAGTCAAGTGGAAACCAGATTTTATCTATTTAATAGATTTATTTACTAATTTTAATAAGGTTAATTTGCAGTTACAAGGTGACAGCTTAGATTTTCTTAAAACAAAGGCCATGTCCGTAATTTTGGCTTTAAAAAGACATGCCTGTTATTTATCACGAATTATGGAATATCATGAGAAAATATATTTTTAATTACTTTTTCTAGTGAGAAGGAGTTTCAGCGTGGTTGTTAATCTCCAAAACAGAAAAAGAAAGGAGGGGGGGAATAAGTTCTGGACACTACTAACCCGGGAGATTTTGCGTTAAACCTTACAGTATTGATTCCAAATGTTGAAAAATTTTTATTGAAGCACCAGACTTATTCCACCCTTTAACGGCATTTGTTTGTTGCTTAGTTATTTTATGTATTAATTAAATTTTAATTTAATTAACATGTTTTCTTGAGTTTTAAACATCATACTTCACTTCAGTTAGAAATTTAAATCGCTTAAGTTAAGTAAATCTATACCAGCTGTCAAAAAGACATTTAAATTCGTAAAATTGCAAAAATCCAATATTTGGTAAACAGGGGTCTACTCCAAACTGAAAAACATGGCAAGGGGTCTATGAGATAAAAAAAAATTTGGAACCTCTGTTCTAAAGTATGATTCTTAAAATTATATATTTCAAAAATCCTAGTTCAGGCTCTGTAGAAAATTCTTTGCTTTTTTTTTTAATATATTATTATTATCGAAGCATTTTTTATTTATTTATATATATATATATATATATATATATATATATATATATATATATATATATATATATATATATATATATATATATATATATATATATATATATATATATATATATATATATAAGGAAAATCTTTGAAAATAGGTCATTCTTTCTCAATTTTTTGACAAAAAATTTCATTCAAATAACTTTTTGTTGTAATAATTCACTTAATGACAATTTTATATGTATCTTCTAATTCGAGTGATGCTAATTATCTAAAAAAATTGTTCACTTGATACACTTTTTTTTCAAAATCTCAGTTTCGAACATTTTGTCAGATACCTTAAAACACCCCTGAGATATTCTTAAATATTCTCAAACAACATTTGGTATATAATAATTTTTTTATTGTTATTACTTATACAATATTTAACCCTTTATCTATCGACGCGGTACTTATAAGTACCACTCACTTCAAAATTACATAGAATAACCATTTTTACGAATATTCTGACACTTAACAGGAATATTCTTTGAAATCCACTCTTCTAAGATATGCCTTTTTGAGTTCTATGATAGGTATTTTGCTTGGGAAGGCGAATAATGGTTTGCTAGCAGAAATTGCGTTTTTAGCTGACGGCGTTTTCAGCGGATTGCGAAGATAGTCATTTTTGTTCCGAAAAAATAGCAATGTCAAAAGGTAGGTGTCTTATTTTTTTGTATGTTAATGAAGACTTTAAAAAAAGATTTGGCTATTTATTTTAAGTGAACAGTGTGTATAATTAATTTTATAGTTGAATATCTTTAATTAGTTAATTAGCTCTAACTAATTAAATTTCCCAAAGTTGAGTATTTTGTTTATGTATATCGCTTAATTTTCAATGCAGTGATTCAAAAAAAATATATTGCATGAAAAAAAACTGCAGTAAATCATAATGCGGTAGATAAAGGGTTAAAATATGCATTGAAGATTGCATTATAATTCAATAGGAACAGAAGTCTTTAAGAAACTGGAGATTACATTAGTACGGAAACCAGTTTAACTTCTAAGGGTAATATTTTTTTAAAAAATTAGAGTCGGTTCGGTGGCTTAGAGGTAACGTGTCCATTTTGTAAGCCTAAGGTTGCGGGTTCGATCCCGGCTGCATTCAACAGATTTTCTGGATGCGAAAATCGTAGTGTGTGGTATGTAAAAGATCCCTTGGGCATCAATTTGGCTCGGGCATTCTCAGCAAATGACATTAATTTTCTCGTAAATCATTTTATTCTTATATCATAAATTATTTTTTACGTTTTAGTTCGATTAAGGTATCGGACCGTGATTTTAAAAAAGCACATAAATGGATAATTTTCATGATATTTAGTGTCACTTAGATTAGAGTACATGTATAAAATTGTTTTAAGGACATTTTGACAAAGAAAAAATTATTTTAATACAATATTTTGGTAAAAAATTAACTTAGAATAACAGCACAAAATGTTCTCCTTTATTAAAAATGCTGGCATAATATTTTGTGTGTGTGTGCGCGCGCGCTTACATAAAGTAAAGACTTCTCCAGAGAGTCTGAACTATCTTTTTTTTTTTTTGGAAAATTCACATTATTTTCAGAGTTACACAACCCATTAAAATAATTATCGGCGGTTTTTTTTCTTAAAATTTCTCCCCTCTGTTGTCCTAGAACATGAATAAACCCACTTCTAAGTTAAACATTTCAAAAATTCTAGTTGAGCCTCTGTATAGAGGTCTGAGATATATACAGGAAAAATATTATTATAATAGAAGCATTTTTCACAAAAGGAGAATATTTTTGAGAAAATGGAGTCATTCATGTTCTGCATTTTTGTCAAAATATTGTACTTAAATAATTTTTTATTGTAATACTATTCTTAAAACAATTTTATATACATTTTCTAATCTAAGTGACACTAAATATCATAAATATTATCCATTTATACGCTTTTGCAAAATCATGGTTCCGAACGTAGTCGGATACCTTAACTGTAAAAGTGTGTTTTTAGTTTTTTTAACTGTAATTTATTTCTTAAATGAATTTCATATTCAAAGACTTATGCAATTAATGTGAACTAATATAACATTTTATTCCTATACATGCCACACATTCTGTAGTGAATTTATGCTTTGAAGAGAGAAGGTCAGCTACCTGGCATGGCCGCAACTTCAACCGAAACTCTAAATAGGATCTATGTACCTAAGATAATTTAATAGCTCTAATAGGCAGTAAATAGAGGAAGGGGGACCATCTTTTTAGGTGAAACCTTCTTCTTTCTAATAAAGCCACTTTCGTGTTTAAACACCGTATCAAACAATGTGTTAATAAACCATTTTTTTCCGGTCCCTGCCGGTTCCTAGTTTCTTTATTGAATTAGAACAGTAAACAGTAATTAAATCCCACACACATTCGAATTGCTAATTTTTAATCACCTATAATTTAAATAAATAGATCAAGATATCAAGCCAAATGTAGTTCCGTATGTATACAAGTCATGTGTTTGTATGCAAATAATTCTGATATCCAATACCGTAAAGTTTAACGGTTTAGGTATCAACACATATCTTTCACACCAAAACCTTTATACAAGTTATCATAAAAGTTATGCCAAACCTTCTAATTCATTTTGCTTATAATATTTTTTAATATATTCTTTGTGCTTAGTGCAGTTATTACAAAAAAAAAATTATAGTTTTTAATTGATATTCCAGTTTTTTAATCTTCCCATACCATCGGTTCTGATTTATCTAATCTTGTTTAATTGTAATGTAACACATTCAATGATGAATAAAGAAACATCACATCTTTGAAACAATGCTTAAGTTTGGAATAGGTGCAAACGAGTTTAAGAGGATCTTTATTTTTAATTTAAATAATTATAAAGTAATAACTAATGTGTTAAACAAACCTTCAGATAACGAATTTTAGAGTTTATATCTCACTCACACACAGCTGCAATGTGTGTGTGTGTGTCAATCAGTATATTATTGATATTATTGATAGTGTGTGTGTGTGTGTGTGTGTGTGTGTGTGTGTGTGTGTGTGTGTGTGTGTGTGTGTGTGTGTGTGTGTGTGTGTGTGTGTGTTCAAAGGATCAAAAACAAATACTGTCAATTTTTCAAAGTATCTAGGACAAGGGTGTCTAACTCAAAGAGGCTGACTTGGGCCAAATAAAGAAGGTTTAACTTTAGGTGGGCAACAGAAAAAATAAATATTCATAGAAATGTAAGTTTATTTCGAATAATCTATATATATAAAAATGAATGTTTGTTCATATGAAATCGCATCACTCCAACACCGCTCAGCCGATCCCTATGAAAGTTAGCATGTATATGCATTTTTTTTTTTGTACATAAGCTTTTTGTGCTATACTCTTTGTTCCTGCTCCCCACCAGGTGGCGCTACAGCATATCAACTTCTGCACCGTTCAATCAATCACCAAGTTGCCAACAGGGTCGCCAAAAAGGGCACCAACTTGACTCTATCGCCAATATTTCGCTATGTTTCCATTGAATCGCCATTATAATGTAAGGAACGGCTTTGCTTGAGAATATTACTTTTTTAACATAAAATAAATACAGCAGAAAGTAATATTAACGCATTACACATCCATATATAAATTATTTACACTATTTTAAGCATACATTACACAAAATGTGTAACAATATGTTACTTTTGCGGAGCAGATATCAGCTTAGGAAGGTGTTTTCAAAAATCGACCCAGATGGTAGTTACGGGGCGTTATTAATAAAAATAAAAAATCTTTTAAAAGTTATTAGATTTACAGACTTGAAATTTGACAAATATGGTTTTTTTTGTTCAGCTTGAGACATGGTCGTCTTTGGTAACCATGTCTTGCCATTCCGCGTAAGCTAGGGTGTGAGTTATCAAAATGATGAGACATAATTCTTAATACAACTTTTATTAAGAGTAACTTATAATATAGAATTTGACAATTATTAATTAGAGTGAGAGTCAAGCCCAAATTAAATCACGTATTTAAGTCAGATCACGCAATTAGATCTCTATCTCAATTATCCTAAATAATCCTGTATCTAGTACTTATATCTAATATTACCTTTTTCCAGTTCTGGTCCACTTGACCTAGAATATAATCTATAACTTTATATATGAAGATTCTTGATCCGCAATGCAGCTAATTCTTGACTGCTTATTCTTGGTCCTGAATTTCACACTAAAGCTTTGTCGCTATTGATCAGAATGATTCACACTACAACCTCTGAGCCTGCTACGCTATGCTATATCTAGGTTTGCCACGCTATCCTTTTATAGTATATCTCATTTACATATTCGATCCGTTTCTCTTCTTGGTATTGGGTTGGAAAGTTTTGCCATTAATCGTGGCCGTCAAAGAACATAGGAGTCATGTTAATCAGAAAGACGAGAGACGTCACAACCCCTCAAGAAGAAAACGTGGACTACCAGAGATTCTCAATGCCCTTAATAAATTACGTGTCTAAATCTCTATTTCTAAGTTCTTCGCTTTCTGAGTTTTATTTAAATTTTAATCTTAAATCTTCATTTTAACTTTTATAATTTCCAATATCTATCTTGACTTTAATTTTCATTGCAATTTTAATCTTAAATTTTAACTTTTATAATTTCAAATTTATCTTGACTTTAATTTTCATTACTCATCTTAAATTTTAATATTAATTTAATTTTAAACTCGTGACAATAAATTTTACTCAATAACTAGGCCAACATTAATAATTACTATTTAATTTGTGCCTACTCTCACTTTACATTTCGTTACTTAAAATATTTATACACTTAAAAACTATTATTCTGGGTGCAGACCAATCTAACACTACATATGGAGCTAGTACTTCTGCTCCCTTTCTTAACAGCCTGGAAACACGTTGAAGCTTTACTTTTTCAAGATTTTCGAGGTCAGTCTCCCTGAAATGAAACTATTTGAGTCTCTATTTCCATAATATTAATCAATTTTACATATATTATTTATATATCACAATAAATTTTTTATCTCATCCCTACATCTGGTTTCAACAAAACTCCCAATGAGCCGCGCAGCTCGTTTAATATTATTGTTAGTGCCTTGACTACGCCGCGTTTCCCTGAACCAAGTGCCTCATAATACGTAACAATACCACAACATATATATATACACCTATTATACAATTACAAACATTTTTTCAATAAACCATTATAACAAATAACCCGGGGAATTTTCGCATCTCACGAAGTCATACATCAGAAGTAAACAAATGTGTGAATACAAATGTTTTTTCTTCAGAAAAAATTTTTAACAAGTCAAAAAGTTCCAAAATTAAATGAACACTTCATTGTGAGTGTTTGACTTGTATAACTTTTAACTGCGCCCGAGACTTCCTTCTTTGCAATAATTCTTCCGACCACTTGTTGGAAGATCATAAAAAAATGAAACAATACAACCTGATTTTTATATTCGGTCTCCCAAATTCACGTTCAACGATGAGGTGTCATCACTCTTCATTCCTTGGTTGTACTGGAATTTCTTGTTGTAAGGCTTGTAATCTCCTTGTCTTCCTTTCCTTGCCTTCCCAACTGTGTTCTTGGCTGGTCGTGGTTCTTCTGTTCTCCGTCGTGGCCTTAAATTATAACTCTTTTCATATGGAACTTCAGTTGATTCTCTCCTGCTCTTTTTTTCTATCTCTGGAAATAGTACTAGATGACATTTGTCTTTTATTATTACTATTATTATTCCCTTTCTTTGCCACTTTCTTTGTGGTCCACTTGTCCCCGATACACCTGATCTTTTTAATACCTTGGTTATATTTAAACCTTTTATTTTTATTTTCATTCCTAGACTAGGTAGTGATCTGACCAGTGATTTGTTTTATGGGTCCTCTCTTGTATTTTTATATTGATTTGATTGATTTACCAATCCTTTTGCCTCTAACCTACATTTCACCGCAGATTTTTCTTTCCCATGTGTGACTCAGGCAATCAGCGGGTGTACTTTTCCGAAGTACGAGTTTCCTGACTTGATCTTATACTATTTGGGATGCTGTTCCTACTTCGACCTCGTCACATTTCCTATGACGATATATTCTTATTTGATCTACGTTAACTGTTAATCTTTTTCCTGATTTCCATATTACAATATTATTAAAGTTCTTGCTTCTAGAAGACTCTATAAGGTCCCTCAAATTTTTTGTTTAAATTTAGCACATACTTTGTTAGCAGCAGCTGAACTTACAGGGTGTGTTCTAATAAAACAATCATTTACCTTTATTTTTATGTCCTTTCTACGTCTATTATTATAATATTTTTCCCACCTTTCCTGTTTAATTTTTCGTACTTAGTCTGCTTCTTTAAAGCTTTTTCTGTATAGCGAATTTTTGAATTTAGAGCTTTCCGATATCATAACTAGTTTTGAAATGGTGTAATCAATTTCATTCTAAAAATAACTCAGCCGGTGTTTTCCGTTGTTCACGCCGTACAGATAGCGTAAGCAAACTCACGTAAGAGGTGATCCCAAGTATCATGTTGATCATTAACGTAATTTTGTCATTTGCACTATATCTCGATTAACTCTTTCAGTCCGATTTGTGGTCGATATGCAACAGTCTTCACATGCCTTATGCTAATCTTTCATAAGTGCTCAAAAATCTCGGATATAAATTGGGGACCATTATCACTTATTAATTTTATTGGGCTCCCATAACGCGATATAAAGTTATCAAAAAATATCCCGCTATTACATACGAGATGAGGCCTTTTTAAGAAGGTACTTCAGCCCATTTGCTGAAATGATCCGGTTATTACCTAAAATATAGCAGTTTACGTCTTATTCTCGATATAGGATACGAGGCCCTACAACAAATCTAACGTCACTATCTCATTCGGATAATTCGATATAGTGGATTTAACCGACCAGCTGGTAACGCGTTTTATGGTGTAGCATTTTATATGGCATGTAGAGACATATTGATCAATAGGGCCTACTCATGTACGAGGAAATAACAAACGTCGGAGTACATGATACGTTTAAATCTGCCTACGTGTCCACTTATTATTGGCTTGTGTCATGAAATTCTCTCATTATGCATTTCCTTAAAGATTTTTGGAATGTATACACGCATTTCACCTAATGACGTTGCGTGTTTCGCATAAAATAACAATCCTTCAATTAAACGGAAATCGTGGGACCAATTCTCACATATCGTTGCATTAACTGAGTTATCTTCGGGTTTCTAAATATCTATATATATGACCTATGGGTCATTTTTCTGTTCCTCTATTAATTGTTCCGCAAGTAAAGTGCAAATCTTTGATTATGGCACAATTAATTTATCACCAATTATACTATTAGTGGATTTCCTTGAAGAATGTCAGCCACTGCATTTTGAGTTCCCGGTCTATGTTCCCATTCTATATTGAATTCTGCTAACTTTAATTGCCCATCTAATCATCCTACTCGATAAATTTTTGCCATGTGTTAGGCGTGTTAATGCAGCGTGATCTGTTATTACCTTAGTGGTAATACTCCTAAATATGTTCTAAATTTGTTCAACGCCCATACTACTGCTAGACATTCTCTTTCGGTTACACTGTGTAATTCCTCTCTGCGTTGTTCAGTGTACGTGACGCAAATACGACTGGTCTGTTTTGTTGGTTTTAGTGCTATCTAAACCAATCGAACTGGCATCTATGCCAAGTAACTCGAATGGTTCACAAGAAAGTTTGGTAATTTTTAAAACTGGCGCTTTTGTTTACCGCCTCCTTGACCTCTTCGAATTGCAGCACGTGTGCTTCATTGGACCAGACAAATTTTTAAATTTTCGTTTAAATTATAAAGTGGCTCACAAATATCCGCATAATTTTTAATAAATTTCGCGTACCACTGGGACATACCTAAAACTTAGATACACTCTTTTGAGTTACGGGGTGGTTTCATCTCTTGTATAGCTCTAACCTTTGTCTCATCCGTTTTAATTCCTTCTTTACTAATAATTAATCCCAAATATTTCAATTCATCGCACCCGAATTTACATTTTTCCTTATTTAATGTCAATCCTGCATCCTTTAACAACGAAAAAACTTCCATAAATGTTCAGCATGGTGGTGAATGATGGAGACGTGATAATAACGTCATCATGTAAACACTCACAAACTTCCTATCACCGGTTTAGGATTATGTCAATTGCTTTTGAAAGTGGGAGCTGCTCTGATAAACCGAATGGCATCGCTTGAAAGCATATGTGCCTTTTACTACAAATGCGGTCTTAACTATATCGCTGGGGTTTACTGCCATTTGAAAATACCCACTTCTTAGATCAAGAGATGACATTATTGTTGTATATGGTATGTTCGTTAATAAATCATCTATTAACGGTAAGGGTATCGCGGATACTTTGTGATCAATTTAATTTTCTATAGTCTACTGCAAATCTATATGCTTCCGGATTATCCGGTGGTACTTATTATTTTTCTTGCATAATACAACAGGTGAGCGCGTATGGGGACTGAATTGGAATAATCGTTTCCTCTTGTAACTTACATTTTTGTATGTTGAAAATCTATTATTGCTTGCTTAGTGCGATCATACTTATAAGGTATGAAGCTACTGGTGGGATTTATCTCGTGTCAATTTCATGGTATAAGACATGAGTAAGACCTGGTTTGTCGAAAATAACCCTTCAAAACTACTAAACAATTTTTGTAGTTTTTGTTTTCTACTTCCCCAATTTTGTTTTTAGATAAATCTATCTCAACTTTTTCCTCTTTAATTGGTTCAACCACCTTATTTATTTGAGAATCTGGAATTTTCAACGATTTTGATTAAAAATCTAATACTATTCTTGACGCACTTATGGGAAATCTGCCTAGAATACATGGGTATTCTAAATCTTTCAACACATGAAGCCAATTTCTTTTCGAATTGTCTGATCCTAATTTTCAATTCTACAATCCCCTGTTTTGGCATTTCGCACCCTGTGCTGTTATTACCGGGGCTCGCGATTTTTTATTTGTTTATAAAAAAAATATTTTCTATATACTTCTTCCGATATAAAAGATTTATCTGCCCGGTGCCCCATATTTTTAAAAAGTGTTATTTAATAATATAGGTACGTGGGGAAGTTCTGGGGGTGCTATCATATTGGAGAAAGTCTAATTGTTCTGTTGTCGACACCTCTTGGGTTGATCATTAACCTTTAAATATTTAATCGCCCCCCTTTGCGTCCTATCGCCTCGATTAAAATTATCACTGAACCCATTTCTACGGTCTATAAAATTATCATTTCGCTTTTTCGAAATAGTCCCCCTTTTTGGAATCTTTGATCTATTATTAAACCTATTCCTCTCAAACCCCTTTATTATTTTGCGGCTATTCTCGTAAACTCATTTCTGTTATTTGGTCTACCCCCCTTTTCCAAATTTCCCTCCAGTTTCTACCATTATTTTAAAAATTTAGGCACCCTTTGCGTTTTTGACCTCGTTTTTTTCACATTATGGTTCTGATAACCCCTTTGTAATTTGCAAGAATATCTCTTTCGAATTTGGGGACCAAAAAGTTGTATGTATTTTGTGGTTCCACCCCCAAATAGTCCTGTACCTGTGGTTCGAGTCGAACAAAAAATATGATCCACTAAGTCTGCGGACTTTCCCTAATTTAAACTTCTCTTTTTTTTGAATTATATAAAAATCGTCGCCTCCGATTTCTTCCCTGCTGTGATGCATAAAACCCCGACTGTAGTTCTTTTTTTTTTTGATCCGGGAAAACCCTTTCGCTAATTGGTTTGAGCTGCGCAAAATCCGTGGCTTTTTTTTGTAAACAACAACCCAAAATATCGAATCCCCAATTTGAGCCCTTCCCCTGAGATGATTTTTAAGAAAGTGACGATTCGGGATTTCAAGTAACTGTATATTATTTCGACCCTGATAAACTCTAAAATTCTCCGCCCCTAAAAAGTACATTTCGGTGGGGTTGTTTTTTCCACCTACTTTTACCCCCCAGAATTAAATCGTTGGGGCGCCATTGAGACATGGTCGTCCTTTTATGACCATTCTTGCCGGTTCCGCGTGTAGGGTGTGGGATTATAAATGATGAGACATAAATTTTTAAACAACTTTTTTTTAATAACTTATAATACTTAAATTCAATTTGACAATTATTAATTTGAGTGAGAGTCAACCCAAATTAAATCACGTATTTAAGTCAGATCCCCAATTAGATCCTCTATCTCAATTATCCTAAATAATCCTGTTATCTAATTACTTATATCTAATATTACCTTTTCCCGTTCGGTCCCTTTACCTAGAATATAATCTATAACTTTTTATGAAAATTCTTTATCCCCAATGCAGCAATTTTGACTCTTATTCTTGGTCCCCAAGAACACTAAGCTTTGTCACGCTATTGATCAGAATGATTCCCCACTACAACCTCTGACCGTACGCTATGCTATATCTAGGTTTGCCCCCTATCCTTTTTATAGTATATCTCATTTACATATTCGATCCGTTTCCTTCTTGGTATTGGGTTGGAAAGTTTTGCCATTTAAACTGGCCGTCAAAGAACATAAGTCATGTTTAAACGAAAGACGCGAGAGACGTCCAAGCTTAGATATTTTAAAAACTTTTTTTTGCAATTTGCATTTCACGCAAAAATTTAAATCATTAAAAACTTCTTTATCCTTCAATTCATTGTTTTTAATTTTTTAACACCCGGGGAAGAACAGGTATACCAGCTAGTACATTACAATAAACATATATAAAAGAACAAGAAAAATTTACTGTTTACGTCCTAACACTTGACATCCCTTTTCTGCTACTATCTTTCCTATGTCGAAAGAAATTTTAATATTTTATATAGATTACTGTGCGCCAATATACTGACCAGACCGCAAAAATGTTCGTTTCGGGCCACGAGTTCGACACCCCAGACCTAGGACAAATAATTTCAAAGAGCGTTTCACTGAAATATAAAATACATCAATATTGTCTTTGCGCAGAGTCAGAAAATAAGACCCAAATTCGGAAATTTTTTTTTCTGAAATAAAAGTGTCTCAACATTAATATTCTATTGTACCTTCTCTATCCTATAAAGAGCAGCGTATTTTATCACATCTCTCATTTATTTGAATTGATCAGTTTTTTCTGGTAAAAAAATGTTTTTCGCATTTTTTTCCCCCCAAATGCCCCCAAAAGGGTTAAATGATATTACTTTTGTATATTAAAATGAAAAAATTTTAAATGCAAATTTTTTTAAAAAATTTTTAATATCCAAATTCTAAAACCTCCAAATAAAAAACCCTTTAAAATCTGCAAAAGGGGGGGCCGGGGTGGGTGGAAGGTAGGGATTTTGGTCCTTGTCAGGGTTTTTGGTAGACCCCCTAAAAGACCCGCCGGGGGGCAGCGATGCACGCAAACCAAATGGGCCCGGGGTGGGGGGAGAAATACCCAAAGGTGCCCGCCACTTTTTTGACCATAGTTAAAAAGTGGCCGTCCCCAAAAACCCCCTCGTGTACCCGAACAGTGCGATCAAATACTCACCCGGGCCGGGGGTTCCGAGTGTAATTCGAGAGGTCAAAAAAAAACTGCCGCCCCTTTTTCCCCCCACCATCCCAAAAACCATGGAGGGGAGAGATTCGGTGAGAAACTCCGATTGATTGATTATTAACGTCGCACTGTTTAGCTCACGAGGGCTTTGGCGACGGCCATAAGTTTTAACCATGGTCCGGGCTGGAAAGACACCCCCCGGCCCCCCCCCCAAACTAACCCCCACCAAAGGGGGGAAAGTTTCGCTCTTTTTTAAAGGCATCCTTTTCCCCCCCCGGGGGGTGGTACGGGGGTCGAAAATCGTAAAGGAAACCCCGGGCCCATACCTATACCACCCCGGCTACCTGGCCACTGGGGGAAATCCCAAGAGAATGGTTGTGTCACCTCCTCCTTCACAAATAACATTTTCTGAACACTAATAAAATATTCAATATATTATAAAAAACTTTTTGTAAATGTATGTACTATAATTAATAGCTATGTGACGCAAATAAACCAAATATTTATTTTCCTTACGCTACCATTAATTTTCTCAAACGTTACATTACTCATAATTCTCAATTCGAAGGCCAATGCCAATGCATAATTTCACGTAAAACCAGCTTTTATTTATCAAAATTCAAACTGATTTTTAAGTTTTTATTTTATGCTAAACACACACACAAAAAGAGATTAATTATTTGCATATAATACTGAAGGTATCCGACTATCCTAAAATCATGATTTTTTTTTAAATTGACACATTTTTTTTAATTTTATTTTATAGGTCATCTTATTAGCATTATAAAAATACCAAGTTTTTATTTTCATTCACTAGAACAAAAACTACAAATGCTTTAGTAAAAGCAAATGCCATAACTTTAAACAAAATGTCAAATTATAATGCTTTTTACTGGAAATGTTTTTCTTTTTTTTTCGAAAGCTCAAACGGGGACAGCGATTGCTCAAAAAGTTTTTAAAATAATTTGCTGAAATTTTTGTGTATGTTCTGCATAACAGTAGAAGTGTTTTAACCTTCAGATTTATCAACCACTGTTTTATTACAAAATTTTACAGTTCTTTATGTGAATATAATCACTTTTTTTTTTTAAACAATTTTATATAGTAACTAACATAAGTGTTCTAGTTTTTGTAAAAATTAAAATATCTCTTATCCTGAAGATCATTTCAAAAAGGAATAGCGAAGTAATACATCAAAATTGAGAATTTGTTCAGTTACTATTTGTATACAGAACGGGTCCCTTTTATGTAATTTTTTGTCAATTTTTACCCATTTTTTGTACTAATAATTTATTTTTCTTTTCTTAATTTTAGCCTTTTTTTTTTCTTAAAATGTGCTTAATAAATCTAAAAACCACCCAAAAATCTCCATATCCCCATTTTTTAAAACAAAGTTGTCGCAAGTAGTCTGAAACATTAGCCTGCCATACTTCATATGACTGGATAATAGTCATATTTGATTAAACTAGAGTTCCTAGACTAGATCAAATCAAACACTGCAAATCCACACAATCCCTCCACCATCTTGGCGACGTCATTTGTGTTATATGGTGATGTAAAAACAACAACTAGGGATTAAACATATACCTTGAAGTCTTTGTACGTTGTAAAAAAAATCCCAGAGGTATTTTAAACTTTTTTTGTTTTTTATTGATGAGGAGGACTGCTTGAAGGGGGAGAAAGGCGTTGATGCCCTGATAACAATTTGAGCTTTACCTTTCTTGAAATGTTAGTTGGGTTTTCTTGTTTTCAACGTGACTCAAGACGCAATGGGGAATACAATTGAGAACCTAACAAAAAAAAGCAATTGGCAGTGTTTTGGAAGGGGTATCGTTTTCTCGATCGTGGCAGCAACATTTGCCAACAAGCAGAAGACTTTTCAACGACTTAACAAGGGAAAAAGAGGGGGAGGGGGGAAGAAGTCTTTACGTGAGTAAGGTAGGAAGAAACTTTTAATTCCCTTTATTCAATTCCTATACTATTAGTTCACTCTCTCCCTATATATATATATTTATTTGTTTATTTATATATATATATCTTGTTCAAATTTTCAATTGTTAATAAAATACTTTCTATTCATCCATTCAAGTTCAAATACATTTTTTTAAACTTGTACAGGATGACACTTGATGTTAATACAGTTTTTTTCAAATATTAATTCATTAATTAAATTAAAAAATGAATACATAGTAACAAACAAAAATAATAGTCTAAAGCATATATAGACAAAAGAATAGTTCGTTGTATCCCTGTAGCGTATTGTCATGAGTTCGAGCCCAGTATTACTACACGCCGTGTAGGGCAGCGATGCACGCTAAATCTGTCAAGAGCTGAAACGTCCTCCCGTTGGTGTGGTGTGGTTGTTAGGAGAAGGGGGTGCGAGCTCAGGTGTCGTCCACGTCACTTGACCATGGTTCAAAATTACGGGGTCCGTCGCCAAAAGCCCTCATGTAGCTGAACAGTGCGACGTTAATATTCACTCACTCAGTCAGTCCCTGTAGCGTAACAGATAGTGCGTTGAACTTCTAATCCAAAGGTCGTGGGTTCAAACCCCACCTGGAATAGCCTAATTTCTGAGAATGTGATTTCTTTTTACTATACTATTTTATTAGGATATTTAAATTTTATTAATGAATAAATAGCAAAAAACAAAAATAATAGTCCAACATTCTATATAGAAAGGAAAATGGAAAATTGCAAGAAATCACTTTCTATTTTGTCCCTTAATGTTGTGATTCTGCCATATGTATATACATATTTTTATATTAATTGTAACTATTTAATAAAAAATACCCAAAATAAAAATTTTCTTTGTCGACCTAAGAAGGAATTGACTTTTTTTTATATAACTTGTTTAAATTCGGATAGACTAATTTAATCATGATTTACTTTAAATAATGCCAAATTTTTCTTAAAATCCAGCTTTAATTCCTGGAATGTTTTTATTATTTTAATTGTGGAATAATCCAAAATCATGACATATATAAATCAAATTTATCTTTGCCACCCATCCGGTATATTGGTTAGTTACGCTGACTGCGGTGCCGTGGGGCCTGTGGGTTCGAATCCCGGAGAAGGCATAGATGTTTGTAAAAGTTAATGCCTTCGCGGCATGGAGGTTCTCAAAATAGCCATCGAGCCGCAAGTCCTCTCGTGAGGTTGGTGGAAGGGGAAGAGAGGTGGGAGGCCTCTAACAACCCCCAGGGTTTTCTCTCTCAAAATTGGGATGGAACCGTGCAAAATCGTACTATCACCTGCATGGTGCTCAAAGCTAAGGCTAACGACAGGCGTAAAATTCTATTCCTTCACCGCGATGAATTTCGCGGACCTTGATCTGATGTTACTGTCGATCAGGTGGCATAAGCAACAACACCAAATTTATCTTTAAAATAAATAACACATTCTTTGTAAATAGAAATTCAATACCTTTCAAGTTGTTAAATTTATCTCCGAAATTCATTGTTCCTTTTTTAAAAAAAAAAGTCAAAAGAAAATTGGGATATCTACACGTCCCCATTGATGGTAAATAACCAATTGAACCCCTTTATTCTGTTTATTTACAGTATACTCTCATATCAACACTCGTTGCTGGAATACAATAAAATTGTTAAACTTTTCAAAAATATCTATCCAGACATCTTACTCCGGTACTAACACACAGACCTCCCTCTCAGTTCTCGATGATTTTACACGTCTCAATTCGTTTATAAAAAATTTCTTCATTTAAGTTCACTGGTGTAAGAGAAGTAAAAGTAAGAGGTTTGACGGTACGACCATAATTTTCAGGATAAATATTCTATGAATAAAATAATTATAGTTCTGCAGTGAAAAAGGGAGAAGTGTTACAGCTGCTACCTGTGAAATAATTGAAATTTAAAGGTATTTAAAATAAACTTCGTAATTCCGGTGATAAATAAATGACCATGAAAAATAAATGACATAATTTGGGAACTCGCAAGAATTCAAAGAATTTAAATGCCTTGTACTTTCTTTCACATTGCTGCATTTTACAAATGTCTTTTGGATCTGATGTTGGTATGTGTTTTGGTGCTCCGAGTAGTTCTGATATTTGAAATATCTTAATTCAAAGTATCTGATATTCGAATTTATATATACCTCTAATTTAAATCTTAAATAATAACCTTGTGACGGGCTCACGCGTCTTTTCTTTAACATAACCTCTGGGTTCTTTGGTGGCCAAGATTAATGGCAACTCTTTTCCAACCCAAACCCAAGAAGCGAAATGTGAACAAGAAATGCAAATAAGATAGCTTTTAAAAGAACAGAAGTTTCAGTAAGCAGGATGGCAATTTGGGGAAAGTTATGTTTGAAGAGATACAAGCGTGAATTGACAGCCACTCGAAAAGTTACCTGGAAAGTAAACCAGTAATACAAGGTGCATACCATTGCACGCGCGCCTAGACGTCTCCATATAGAAATCAAATCTTAGTTGGATTAAGGTAGGACTGATTATTTGATATTAGGACATAATATCATTAGAAGTGAGAGTAGGTGGATTGAATAATTATTTAGAGAAAGGGGTCTAAGTTACCCTACACCTCTAGCTCACGCTGACAATCAAAGATACGGTCACCAAAGGGGTTGCTATATCACAACCTTTATATTATGAAAACTGAAAACAGGAGTTCATTGTATTCTTAAAAATGATTTAAATTTCATCCGGCCAAAGTCTATCAAAGCATTTTTCTTATTCATTGATTTTTGTTTCCCATAACTGAACCAAGATTCAGAAAAACTAAAACATTAAATGTAATCAAATTTACAAACAAACAGCTTTATTTTCTTTAGAAATTTTTCTGAGGGGGAAAAAAAAGCGATTTTCGCGAATCGAATTATAGATTCCACAGTTATGATTACTCTCAATACTGATTTATGGAATAATGAAATTGTGGCTCCTGCACATTAAATTTACGTCACAAAATCATATGATGGGATGTAGAAATTAAGAGAATCAGATACCAGCCCAGATGTTGCACTTGTCATATATAAATTTGACTGTATTCAAAATTACTGGAATCCCCGTTATCATGTAATTCTATATGATGACTTAAATATGAACCAGCTAATATTTAAATTTTAAAACAGAAAGATGCAGGTATATATTTCTAACTATAACTCTTGTGAAGCCTTCCCCCCCCTCCCTCCCCGTGGGGGACACTCGTTCTACACCAGTGTACCGCAACCTTTTTATCGCCGCGGACCGGTCAACGTTTGTTAATTTTACCGCGGCCCGCTGAGACGGAGAAAGTTGATTTTTTATATTTTAGACTGTTTTGATTTAATAATTTTAATTTAATTATATATAATTGTGAATTCAGAATAAAATATAGTTACATCAAAAATGATTATAAAGGGATTTAACAAGGAATATAAATTGATATTCATAAAAAGTAGCCTAAGCCCAAGAGAAATATACCACAGTAAATGAAAGGGAAATAATTAAATGTTTCTTGTGCGGACCGGTAGTATTTGATCCACGGACCGGTACCGGTCCACGGACTGGGGGTTGCGGAGCACTGTTCTACACTATCTACGCGACCTGTTTCTGTGGGGAAGAACGAAGAACCACTCAAATCATTCATTCTAAAATCTGTTTATTAAGATCTTAGTTTAAACACAATACACAACAATAAAAATCTAAGTAAGATTATCTAGAATGAGAAGACGCAACACGTATTACCAAATAATCACGCACTTGACCACTGAATCTAACTTTATATATTAATTCCTATCTCACTAATATACGCACTTTCCTTATAGCTTATATAAATTCGCTTACCGTTACATCCTAGGTAAACAGCTACGTCTTTAGCACTTCTGTAGTGGCTTTTATCCGACAGTGTTCCTTTTGGTCGCGAACCCACTTTTGGTTCGTTTGTACCGGCGCGGCTAGGTTAATTCCTGGACTTAGGATTCTTCTAAACTTTATCTCAAATCACTTTACTGCTATCTCTCTACTTAACGACTTCACTTCCCACTTAGCAATCACTTCTGCAAATAGACATAAACCCAGACGTAGACCTCGCTCTACTGCTAACTTCCAATATATATATGATTCCTAATTTACATAACCAAGTTCTTCTTGAGTTGGTTGAAAAGAATTGCCATTCTGGCCCAAAAAGAACCCAAGAGGACTGTTAGCTGAAATCGCGATGAAAGTCCCGTCACACTTTTTCAAAAGAAAATGGCAAGTGTTATCCTAACGTAAATTTTAATGTCTTGATTAGAATGTATTGTTATTAGTATATACCTTGCATAAACGTTCTTTTATTTTAAAAATGAACATATTTTTGTGAATACTTATCTGATAAAATCAACAAACGATTTAATGTAGCTTTTATATAATGCTTTTAGAATAAAGATTCTTCTTAAGCTTTTTTTTATGGATTAAAGTAAAATTGCATAAAAACATACATTAAAACATTTTTAAAAATTAAAATATTGAACTTTTTTAATTTTATATGTAATATGAAAATCCAAATAACTCATAAAGGAAGGTAAACTCAACGAAATTTTTTATAACAGCTAAGCAGCCGCCATTTTTTTAATCGTAACCCAAAAACTATTTATTCTAAACTTGGCTCCAAGTGTTTTAAGTCCATTTAAGAAATAAAAATGCTTGTTATGTTTTGGTATTACTGTTAATCAGCATTTTTTTCTATTTGTACAATTCATTTTTCTATTCTATTACAAGAGTTTTATATAACATTACATTTTTGAAAGGGTTTTCGTATTCCGTTTCAACAAAACCCAGAATTACTTTTTTTTATAAAATGATGAAAATAACACCAACTAAATCACAAATTGTAAAATGACGAGCAGGTGTTCACACATTTAGCTGTTTCAAGAAGACGGTTTCTTAAAAAAGTATAATACATGTTTTGCATTATGGTTGAGTAGGAAATTTAAATTACTGGCAGATGCAAATCAATATTTCACTGTGTATTGTTCTTAGTAGGGATTTATTTCTTATTCTATTGTATAATAACAATAATTGTTAATGTCGTTTAATTAAACATCGTATCTACTCTACCTTAAATCGCTTTTGAGATTACAGTTCTTTCATGTAATATTCCTATATATATATATATTCTATAGCTTTAATATATGAAGCTTAATATATTTAGCACAAAATGTGTGTAAGAAGTATATTCATATAACGATTTAAAAAAAAAGAAAGAAAGAAGGAATGTAATGAATCAAATGTTTGTAGTAACCTACGCTTTGTAATTTTATCATCAACTCTGAAAAACGTTTTCGAATGCAGTGAAAAATAATTTCATGGCGTAATAAACATCAAGATTTGTTCTTACAATTATAAATTCTAAAGTAATAATAATTACTAAGCAAATATTCAAATACTATTAGCATATTCCGCTTCATTTGATTTTGAAATTAAGCTACTTACGTTAGAAAAAAATTACAACAGGAAAAAAAAGACAACTATAGTTAAACAATGGAACAAGTAAAACACTATACATTCACACACAAAGAGGTGTGAAAAAAAAACATATTTCGAGATAGTTAATTTTTTAAATAAAGAAATTGAAATAGCAATAAGTTGACTTTTAATGTATGTAAACATACAAATAATAGATATCTACATCGGTTATCTTCTTATATTTTAGCACTAAATTAAAAGTAATGTTATTTTTAAGTATTTTTATAGTAATATAATTGCGTTATTCGTTTTTTATATTGGAAATGCATAGTCAAATTGCATGTTCAAATCTTATGAATGCTAGCTTGGTTTTAAGCTGAAAGTATAAAAAAAAGTGAAGATGAAACATAAAGCTATACGAGTTTCAAAAAAGTTAATTATTATCAAAAACAGCATACTTAAATTCAGTGAAAACATAAGAATTTAAAAATTGTTAACTATTAATTTTTTCAGAATTAATCATTAAAATGTTAGGAAATATAAATTCAAAAATAGTTATTAATTTAAAGTTTTTACTTTATCTGCTTATATGCTTCACAAATGAGAAACGTATTATTGGTCAATGATGAAACGAAATCATAATCAATTCTATTCAAATAGAGAGAGACATTGCCACACAACCTCTCCCTTCAAAATCTAGTTTTAATTCTGTTTAATAAAAATAGTGATTACACTGATCAGTAATAAATTATAAACGATGCGCTGTCTCGCGCCAATGTAGACAAAATAAAAGGAATGTGTATGTGGAATGGGGTACCCGGAAAACACTTTATAGTTCTAAGGGTTCGAAGAGCACTGTTCTACATTAATGTATCATTGTCATCTCCCACCCCCAACAACTAAAAGCTATTAGATAAGCATTTTTAGTACAGTTAAAAAAGGTAAAAGTATACTGGACTCCAGTTTTGTAAATATGAAAGATATGGAATCATTGCAGTTCATTATTGCAAGTCAAGCATTTCCGGAGTGAAATAGTACTATGTGGCAATGCGTTATGATGAATTAGCCATTGTTGGTTTTTCATCTTTTCAGGTCGATTTCTTCGTAATTTTTCCTACAAATGTTTTAAAAAATTAACATAAAATTCAACATTAACCGTTGCATTTGGTGATAGACATTGAAATTCATCTACGCCCAGAAAATCGCATTGAACAATGAGCGAACCTTTAACTGTTTGATCGTCCCATTCTATTCTATTTAGAACGTTTAAGCCACTCCAAAGGCTTCGACCGTGGCATAGATTTATTTCCCCCAAAAACTTGATTAATAAGGTCATGAGTTTGTTTTCCAGTTTTGTTCAATTTTTGAGTGGATTTCGATGCAAATTGTTTGATTTTTCAAATCTTTTATTCTTTATTAATAGAATTCGCGTGCAATGAAATTATTTTAGTGTAAGAACAATATGGTGCTGCCAACTATAAAAACTATGTTATTCAATACATAGATTTATAAACGCTTTGGGGTTTTTTTTTTTTTTTTAATAAACGTTTAGATTATACGTTGATACGAAAAACTAATCCAATTTTCAATGGACTAAATTTATGGCAGTGACATGATAAATGACATTACATGTTCTTCATTGAACTCAAAATAAATATTTGTATTTGATGCTATTCTTATAAAACGTAGATAAAATTTCAAATTTAGTAACTGCACAAAAATGTTTAAGTATTTAGATTCCCTCAAAAAGTTTTTTACAGTTAAAAAAATACATTTTTTAAGTCAAATATGTTTATTTATTTATTTATTTTTACCTATGTGCATTATTATTGTTGACAAATTTGTATTTTTCTTTTAAAAAGTTTCTGTACGATACTAAAGTTGGCAACAATATGGCTGTAAATGAGTTATCGTTATCACGTGACTATGACGTCACATGAATTTAGCCCATTGAGTCACTGCTTTTTGAGGATCAACCTGTTTTTGAACGGTGACGTATTCCTTTATGAAAACAATAAGTGTAAAATATGTCATAATTGATAAGTATAAGTTTGGAATTGTTTCTGAAAATATTTCAAGCTCAACAAATGAAATTTTTAGCATTTTTTTTTATTATTATTTAGTACAGAATTTCGTTTTGTCCTCAGTAACAGGATAATTTTTTGCAATTTTAAATAAATTTTTCTGTGATTTGTACTTAAAACACACAAATATACTCGGATTGGGAATACTTGAATATTTCTAGTTTGCTATACTTCCTCCAAAATAGTTTTTGTTTCAAAAAGAAGAATATATATATATTTTTTTATTTCTTAATGTCAGATATGTAAATACCCATAAACAAACTTTCATTGAATAAATCGTCTTCTTTATCTAAACATTTTACTATTCCTTCATTATTGACTTGAAAAATTTGGTTTTTAATACATGAAGTTTTTGTCACAAAAAAACCTTTGTAATGTTGCTTCCCTTTTATAAACTCCAGAAACATTTCCAAACACTAAAAAGATTAAACACATTGCAACATATTTATTTATCGATAAATATCACCCCTTCCCTCAGTATTTCAAAAATATCAACAGGATTATGAAATTTATAATTATTCAATATTAAAATTATTTATAAAGCATGTTAATTATAATAAAATCACCAATATAAAAAAAATGTCAATTCCTGCTTTGAATGAACGAATAGAAAGTATTTTATAAATGATTGAAATACATATATATATATATATATATATATATATATAGGGAAAGAGTGAATTAATAGTAGGAATTGAAAAAAACATGATTTGTATGCATTTTTGTAATTGTTGTAACAATGCACACCCAGTTTTCGACGCCAGCTTCTGTCATTGTTTTAACAGTTACATTATTATAACTATGGAGACGAATCTAAGTTAGCATCGAAAACCGGTAATTAATTTAATTAAATTTAATTAATGAATTAATATATGAAAAAACTGTATGAACAACAAGTGTCA
This sequence comes from Trichonephila inaurata madagascariensis, assembly GCA_019973955.1. NCBI lineage: Eukaryota > Metazoa > Arthropoda > Arachnida > Araneae > Nephilidae > Trichonephila > Trichonephila inaurata. Next base: position 22,497 of record BMAV01021266.1, on the reverse strand, counting down.
TCCACTACGAGTTTAAAAAAATTATTTGAACTTGACTGGATATGAATAGAAAGTATATTTTATTAACGATTGAAAATTTGAACGAGATATATATATATATATATATATATAGAGAGAGAGAGAGAGAGAGAGGGAGCTAATAGTGAGAGAGAGGGAACTGAATAACTTTAAATATGGATAAATTTCCATTGATTTGAAAATTTTCAGTCACACCCTCCTCCCAAAATAGCGAACTCTTTTTTACTTTCCTTTAACTTATCAACCCACTACTTTAAGAAAAAACAAGTAATATATAAAAAAAAATTTAAGTCAATTCCTACTTAGATCAACAAAGCAAAGTTTTAGTTTAGCTACTTTTTATTATATAGTTACAAATAATATAAATATGTATATACATATGACAGAATCAGAACATTAAGTGGTAATTCATTTTTATTCATTATCATTAAAGTATCGTATTGTCATCTAAAAGAATCGTGTGTATAAAATTTCAGTTCAACTGAATGCCTTAAAACGTGAGAAAAAAACACTTTTAAAGTTTTGATCCAAGTCGCTAATAATGAAACCAAAGTGGCTGTATCTGTAATTCTTTAAATAATTAGTTTCAGTCAAATAGTTTTAATTAATTATAATTAAATTATCGTATTCTTATCCAAAACAATAGTGAAATGAAAATTTAAGCTCAAATGAGCGCCTTTAAAATGTGACAAAAAACCTTTTCAAATTTTGACACAAGTCGCCAAAATGGTCGCTAAGTCGCCAACGAGGTTATATTTGTAATTCTTTAAATAATTAGTTTTAATCAATTAAAATTTTATTAATTATAATTCAATTTTTGTATTGTCATCCAAAATAATCATGTATATTAAATTTCAGCTCACTCTAGCGCTTTAAAATGTATTTTATTAACGATTGAAAATTCCACCAAGATAAATAAATAAACAAACAAATAAATAAAAGAGTGTGAGTTAATAGTAGAAACTGAACTAGATTTAAAATTAAGATCAAATTAAAACGTTACATATTAGTGTGAAATCTGTTGGTTCATGAAATAAAAGGACAAGTCAGTTAAAGAAAATAAAATTATTGAATTACACGATTTAACTTGGCATTCTATGGAACAGAGATTACTTGACCGCTTAAGTATGAAAGACATCACTCGAAAGTTATTTGAAGCGCTTATAGCTACTTTGTAAGTACTTTGTAATTGTGTGTGTGTGTGTGTTCACTTCATTCCGTTGCTTTTAAACGTAAAATATAGGCGATGAATATATGTTAGCTTTTACATCTTGGTTTATTAACACACATTTTTGCAACCTGTTTTCAAGCAATGACTTCTGCAAGAATGAAATAACCTGTAAATAAGAAAGATTCAATGCGAGAGATTAGAATCGTTATTAAATAAGCTTTTTTTTGGGAGAAAGGAAAAAAGGGCTGTACTTGTGAAAAATTATTAACTTTTACAGCAAAAGTACCACGTGACTATTGGTTTACTCCAGCCCAGTTGCGCACATAGGAAGTTTTCAACGGGTTGGTGGAGGTGCAGGGTTGGAAGTCCACCATTCTCGTATCATGCTTCAATACGCCGCCCAACATATTCTTTTGATTTTGTAGTTTTTCCGGAACAAAAAACAGTAAAAAATTAATTATTGAATAAATAATTAGCATTAATTAATAAAGTTAATTATTAATAACAAATAATTAAATTCTACAACCAAAAACTACTATATACATAGGATTATAATCCATCGAAAAAAATGAAGGGCTTGGGGGGAGGGGCGTCCGGACCCCGAGACCTCCCTTCCCCCTCTCCTTTGTGTGCGCCACTGCCTCAGCATTATAATATCCTTGTAGTTCAAGAAGCACAAAAGTATGTGTTAATTGTAGCAGTAACAGATGCAAAACTTATTCTTTTTGTTCCCTTTCTTTTTAACTAACGTTAGCAATGTGAGTAATAATAAGTTATATCATCTGCTTTTCCTAATTATTAATCAATTAACCAACCGCAACAGGGATAAAATGTATTTTTTGAGAGGTTTTAGCTATTTATGATCAATTAATTCGTAAAATAACTTTGAAATTGTTTATTTTTCACTTTAATAGTTTATTATTAGTTATTTTAAAAAAATAGCTAGTAATTTCATGGAGTTACTAGGTAAAATATGAAATTTTTCATCTATTATGTACCTTAACTCAGTGATCTCCAACCCCCCGGACCGTGGATCAAATACTACTGGTCCGCCCAAGAAACATTAAATTATTTCCATTTTATTTACTGCGGCACATTTTCTTGGGTTTGGGCTATTTTTATGAAAATCACTTTATATTCCTTGTTAAATCTCTTTATAATCATTTTAGGTGTAGCTATATTTTATTCTGAAGCACGTTTAAATACAATTAAAAAAAATTATTAATACTAAACAATCTAAAATTTAAATAATCAACGTCCTCCCCCCCAGTGGGCCGTGGTAAAATTATCTAACGTTGAACGGTCCGCGGCGATAAAAAAAAGGTTGGGGAACACTGCGTTAACTGACTTGTCTAGTTATTCTATGAAATACCTGGTTATTCTAAGAAATAACTGAATTATATACTTTACTAGTAACATATATATATTAATAGATTTTATAATTATTTTTCAACTGCCATCAGCTCAAAATTGTTGATTGATTATTCGTATTACACACCTTATAGAAATTTGTCATCTCTTTTGCATATACTATACAAACTTTAACAGAGCATCATATTCACTAGTGTGAAACTGACAGTTGCATTTAAGGTCAAGGTCACATGTCTGACCAATAAAACTCATTTAAATATTCACGGGTGTGCCATGCTTATGATTGATCAGGACAAGTTATATATTCAGTTTCTCTTCTGTATGTGTATTCTTTTTAGATAGAATATTCTTTTTTAATATTCTATTTGCACTTTCTGTATCAGTATGTGAAAAGAAAACGAAGATTTATATATATATATTTTTTTTTGCTGACTTTTGATTGAAATAAATTGACTCATTATATATATATCCCTACATACACATAAAGTTGTACATAAATGCAACAACATTTTTCGTTTGTGTCTTGAAATACTAAAAAAATATCTTTTTCACACAGTTTTTAAACGTGAAGCAGGTTTAGAATTTGTGTTGATTTCTACAGATAGCATTATTTTAAAATTAGCGATAACATTTTTCAATTGTTCAAATCGGATAACTCTAGCTCTTGTTTTATTTGTGAGTTTATTCTTTCAAAAGTTATCATTATAGTTTCTGACAAAATAAAAATGACTCGTGTATTTTTGTTATCAGTGTTTCTCAGTTTTCTAGAATTTCTATTACTTTATTGAAAAACCAGATGACAAATGTATTAAATGTTCGCTACTCTCTGTAAGGCAGTGGCTCTCTAACTTTCAATATTTTCGACCAATATTCTATCATAACTTTCATCGACCCCCCACCCCCCTTTATACAATAACAATGCATTGAATTCAATTATATTATACCTTTACACAAAAGCTACAATACGTCTTTAACTACTTAAATGCCTCCGGCGTATATAAACGTCTATCTCAGCCAGTGCGTTAATTTCCCCGGATGTATATATACGTCTCTCCGAAATATGATCTTTTCTATACACTGCTTCTCTTAAAACTATTCCAAAGGCTTTGAAATGTAATCAAATGACCTTATCGGGGCTTTCGAAGGATTTACTTATTTCAGATAAGTTATTTATTCCTTTACTCCCACCTCCCAATACACCACATACGTCCCCCTACGTGGAAAACGGTGTCACTGGGAAGTGAATCCCATAACTTTTAATCAGCAGTTAAGGGATTAATTATAAACCGTTCAAATTATCCAGATAAGTGTTGAATTTTGTATGTAATTTTATACATGACAAACCCATAGGGTCACTGGTAATTATTATACTTGTTCTTTACTTAGCATTGTTAATTATTTATCAAATACATTGTGCGGTACTGATACATTTATAAGTGTATTATATCAGCGTAAATATGTATTTTATTTTTTATTATCTCAAAATTTTTTTCTTACTTTCAGTAAATTAATAATTTCTTTTTTAAATAATCTTTTGTTTTTAACTTTTCAGTATGCTCGCGGCCCCTCGCAGTGTTATCAAGCTCCCTTGGGGGAGTCGGGGTTGAGAAACTCTTTGTAACAGTTTGAGAAACGCTGCTGTAAGGAAAATGTTAATTTATCTGTGTTATAATTTGGTTTGACTGTTTAATTGTTGTGAGAAAACATTTAAATAATTTAATCCAAGAAATCATTTTTGTCATAGAAACTTGATTTCTTTTTCATTCTTTGTGTAAAAGGGGAAAAAAGGAAGAATATTTTCTATGGAATTCCTTTCCTTCCCTTATTAAAACATAGATTTTCTTTCCCTCCTCGCATTTTTAAATTCGATGATAATTAAGTTGCAATAACAACAAAAGTCATATTTTGGCAGCTGCATTTTACCAAACCAAAGCAAATTCCGAATTTATATCTTTTCAATCCAAAAAAAAAAAATTCCCAGCTTTCCAATGATGCAATTATTTATTATATTTGGTACTCTTACATAAATTCATCTATATCCTCGAAAACAATTTTAGCACAATCCTTTTTTTAGGTATCAACGCAAAACAATCATTCTTAAAACAAATGAACATTTATAAAGGATTCTCTATCCACTGTGTGATAACCCTAAAAGCCTAATTAAATGCGAGATAAAATAGCCAAATTGCTTCCAAAGTGTCGCCAAAGAACGATCCAAAGGCCAAATGTGGAACACATAGTTTACATTCCATCCCACTTGTCCAGTAAACGGTAGGGTGACTCTTTCGATTGGACGAGCGCATCGTGCACCGCGACATCACCATTGGGTGCTGCCAACGCACAGATCCGTAATTACGAAAGTCATTTGTCGCAACACATTTTCCTCGAATGGAGAAGGTTTCGTTCTGTGGCAGTGCCTCTCTCGTAAAAATCACACCGCTTTGCCATTTCCATGTAAATAATTTCGAAACATTTCGATCGCCAACTCTTTGAACGACGAAACGCTGCCAATAGCTTTGCGCGTGGATCTCTCCTACGCTCGATGAAACATCTGCTGACTTTTTTTCACCTGCTACTGGTGTTGGGATTTGTTTTTGTTCATGAGTCTGGAGGAAATATCTGAATTTTTTTATGAAGCGTAGAAACTTTCTTTGATTGGAGCGCTTAAATTACCGATTGTTTTCAGATTTAGTGACTAAAATACACAATATACTGTCACCTTATGAACATAATTGAAGCAACTTAGCTTACTTTAAAATAAGTATCCTTTTTCACACATATTGGCATTGGAATGACGTTTGCTGAAATACAGTTACATTTTATTATTTAAATATGGTTATTACAGTCGAATTTTGCATTAAATACAATAAAGAGAATTTTCTAAAAAAATATTCTTGTTTGTACTTGCATGAGTTTTATTTTTATTTTCTTTTTTTTCTCCTCCAAAATTAATTTTAAAAAATAGTAACTATTACTTTAACTTCTTCAGAAAAAAAAGTTTGTTTTTAAAAAAGCAAAATTTATTATTTTCAAATACATAAATTCTCCAAATTTCGTTTGTGAAATATCAGAATCCTAGTCTTTAAATTGTTAATAAAAGTTCACACTTGATTTTGAGCATAAACAAGTACAGAACAAGTACTTGAAGAGCATAAACAAGTACATTTTATTAACCCTTAAGAGACGTTTTTTTAAAGTAATGTTATGTTACAATATTTTTGGGATCCAGACCGATTTTAAAAAAAATAATTAATTTAGCTTGTTACTTAAAATTAATTTGATTTTTAAGACCACTTCTTTTTGTGGGAAGTATGTTTCCCATTCCCCACTGGAGCGCTTCAAAGGTGGTTGACTTATGTTTTTCATTTCTTTTTAAATCGCATAACATGACATTTGTAAAATATAATCTGCAAAGACTAAATTCTACACAGGAAATTATAAAATTAGATATATTTTTGCTTTCAAAAATTAAGAATTCATACATATTACTTTCCATGAAATTTTAGAAAAAAGGTATCAACCAGTGGCACGCAGAAATTTTTCAAGGGGGGAGGGTCCAGAGTCGAAAGTCCACCATTCTCGTATCATGCTCCAATACACCGCCTAACATATTCTTTTGATTTTTTCGATTTTCGAGAACATAAAAACAGCAAAAATTTAACTATTGAATAAATAGCATTAATTAATGAAATTAATTATTAAAAACAAATAATTAAATTTTACGTACTATGTACATAGAATTATTATCAACCGAAAAAAAATCAAGGGGAGGGTCCAGACCCAGACCTCCCCTCCTCCTCCTTGTGTGCGCCAGTGGTATCGACACATAAAGTGGAACATTGCAAGTTGTACAAAAGTGTCTTGTTATTTTCTTTTGCACTTTTTAGTAAAGCATAAATGATTTTACAAAGCCCATGTTTTGTGTGTGTGTGTGTGTGTGTGTGTGTAATGTTGGCTTATGCGCCAATTTGAGTCATTGTACTCCATTTGGAAATGTTTTCTTACTGCTCAGGAAACTTAAGATTGTCCTTAAGCTTACGTTGGGAAAATACAGAAATCAGTTGTCGTGCTAGAAATATTTACAGGACTCCTCATAGGTGGAAAAATAGCTTCTCATTGACGTTTAAAGATTAATGAAGTTTGTGGGAAGTATACTTACAATGACTTTTATAAGGAGATTCAAAAATTATTCGTAAAGTGAAAGCTTATAAAACGTTTTCTTACATTTCAACATTATCAAATAAACAAAAATGAACCAATCTTGCTTGAGAAATTCGATCTTCCACAACATTGAAAACTTGAGACTTTCTCGTGAAAATAAGTTACACTGATTGTTAAAGAACATTTTTTAAACAAACATATCAGATACCTTTAATTTTCTGTTTTAAGTTTCAACGTTCGGTTTAAAATTAAGTTGATGGGGTGTGAAATAATTCTATTGAAAATAATCTCACTGTAGACAAAAAAAAAAAATGTCCCCGTGGAATGCTTGTTTGCAATACGCTAATTGCTTTTAAACATGACATTCTCAAACTTTTGATACCAAACCTGTTGAAATAACTCTCGAGCTTTGATGAGGTCATAATAAATACCCAAAGAAGTATATTCCGTGCGTTCAATTTGTCCTTTTTGTAAAACGTAGGTACACATCCGTTACGTCGGGGTTTTCCAGGTAAGACCTTGTCGACAAGGTGAAAATCAACATCTAGCATTTAATCGTGCTTTGTGTCCATTTAAGCAAAGAATAACGAAGACGCGCGTGTACAATATCGTGTTAGATCTAATAACTACTAACTGGTAACACAAAATCGTCGTTTTTGTTGCTCTTTCAAAATAAAATGGAATGCAAAATGTATTTTTTTTTTCATTAGTAAAAAGCAAGGGTTTTAGTTCTGAAATTAATATTCAAAACCAGTGCTAAAGCGCAATATTTCAAATAAAATTGAATAGCAAATTAAACATTGATAAAAGCACTATTAATAAGAGAGGGAAAACCCCTCTAAAAATATAAAGCAGAACACATTTTAATGCCCTTATTTCTACCAATTAGAGTGAAATCAATTTTTATTGTTCAATTTGAAATTTTTTTTCCCTGAAGAAAATTCGATATTTTTCATTGACTGTATAGTGTAAAAATTTGAATACATTTTTCTTAACTTGTGTGTTGCCATAATAAATTTCACAATTAAATTCAACTTAAACTTTAATTTCTTAACTACTATTTTACATAAATTTCCTTTATCAAGTTCAATGGCACACACAAGGGGAGGTCCCGGTTCCAGACCCTCCCCCAAAGCTCTTGATTTTTTTTTCGATTGATAATAATCCTATTTGTATAGTACGTAAAATTTAATTAAGTTTTTGTTATTAATAATTAATTTATTAATTAATACTAATTTATTCATTAATTAATTTTTTACTGTTTTTTGTTCCCGAAAATCAACAAAATCAAAAGAATATGTTTGGCGGCATATTGGAGCATGATACGAGAATGGTGAACTTCCGACCCCGAATCCTCCAACTTGAAAAATTCCTGTGTGCACCACTCAAGTCTAATATTCAAATATAGTAATACTATAAAGATTTTCTTCTTTTTAAATTTTGAACTTTCAACGTGACCCTGAGCTCTTAATAATTTTCTCTCTCTCTCTCTCTCTATTTCTCTTTTTTTTTTATTGACGCAATTGAAGATCCTCCTGAAGATAGAGGGGCCGATGCACATTAAATCTATCGAGGCACATTCCCCTTTCTGGAATGGGCCTCAACAGATTTAACGTGCATCGGCCCCTCTATATGGTCGTTTTATTCAAAATATTATTATTATAGAAAAAGGCACTATATTAATAATATTTTACTTATAGCTAAGACTTATATACAAAGCCTGAGCTAGGATTTTTGAAAAATTTACATTATTTTCAGAGTTGTGATGAATTGAAATAATAACCGGGTATTTTCTGCTAAACTTCTTTACTTTTATATATTATAATAGGAATAAATACACTCCTACTAAAAAAAAACTAAACTTAGTGGCGCAACAGCCCGTGAGGGACAAGGTCTTACTATGTCCATCTCATTATACGTGACCTTGGGAGCTAAGGTGTAGGAGCAGATGTCCCGATCAGGTTGTCAGTCTGAAGTGAAACCCTCAGTGTTTAGTCTCCAAGCGAGCTTGGTACTCATTTATCGACCCACTGAAGGCTGAGTCGACCTTGCCGAACCCGAGGATAGAACCCAGAGCCTATGGGGTGGAAGCGCGATACGCTACCATTGGACCTCAAATACATACCTACATTTTATATTTCAAAATCCTTGTTCAGACTCTGTACAGAAATTTAACTGTATATACGCAAAATATTAATATAGAAGCATTTTTAATAAGAGGAGAATGTTTTGAAAATGTATCATTTTTTCTTGATTTTTGTTGAAAATATTGCATTTAAATCATTTGTTTTTATACTAATTACATTCTTAAAACCGTTTTATATACATAATCTAATTCAATCATACTTAAGCATCAAAAAGATTATTTATTTAAATTCTTTTTCAAAATCCCGTTTCCGAATGTAGTCGGTCACCTTCAGTATTCCAGATCCTTTTTGAAATAAATGTTGTATTCTTTTTAGTTACTCCATTAAAAAAACGTTCTATCTAATATTTTTAAAAGGGGTTTTTTTCTCCTTTGATTTTATTTATCCGCCGAACAAGAACAAAGATGAGAGTCGGTGTAAATGTTCTAACTTAAAGCATTTATTTCACTTATTAAATCGTATTTACTTTATTACCCTGAACCTTTTTTTATTTATTTTCTTCATTTCCCAATTGTTTAAAACAATTGTTTAGAAGGCGGAAACGGCTATAATGTATGATCGTAAAAAGTTCCGTGGTTTTAAGAGACCAATCTACTATTTTTAGTTTTTTGTTCTTCACAATACAGGTTTTAAATTTCGAACTCGACTTTTTCAAATTAATTTTCCATTTTTGTAAAGCGATTGAAACTTTTTCACATGTAATTATTTTGTTGTGCTTAGTGTAACAACCCTCCTCAAGTAATTAGTTCCAGGTATTGAATTTTAGCCATTTTCTTTACCTAATTAATTAAAATCGAACAATAAAATTAAATTCTTATTGCTATTGATGTATTTTAAGAAAAAATCAATTTTGCAAAATAAATTTCCTGTATACATTGGTTTTTAGTCCCTTTAGAAATTCTTTTCAATAAATTCTAAAAATATTTTTGGGATAATGCAATTTTTTTCAATTTTGGGAAATTACGGAATTAAAAGCGTTTAAAGAATTTAGGCAAACTGTCAATTTTTCAGTGAAGTATTTTAATCCGGGGCGTTGGACTAAATTGAGTGTGGGAAAATAGAGTCCTTATAATGTATATATTTTTATTTCTGTTTCATATTACATTATAAATTAGGTTATTTAATTCTGGATTTTTTCTCTTTTAGGAATTATAAAATTATTATTATTACTATTGTTATTAAAATATATTTTTGGAATTTTTTTAAATAGTTAAAATATACTTTGTATTTTTGGAAATATTTACTGTTAAAATATTTGCATTTTGTCTACAATGAAATGCAAATTATTTGAACTCATAATGATAATTATTATATAATCTTCTATCATTTCAACAGAGGCCACATATTTTTAGATTATTATTTTATTGAGAGGAATCTAAAAGTTTAATTTCTGTGTCTTTAAAAAAATGCATTAATAAAAGGAAATATAATTTAATTTTAAATATTTTTAAACCACACACACACACATATATGTATAAATTTAGGCGTACTTACGTATTATCGCAACCTATTGGCGACATTATATGAAACGAAACTCGTAATTGCCAATTCAGCACATACGACACGGGCGAAATTGGTGTTGCCAACTTGGCGAGTTATCTTGAACCTTGGCGATTGTTGCGATAATACGTAAGTACCTATTTAGGTATTTGAGATAGCTCAGACACTGGAGAAAATAGCAATTATTAGCAATTTTTTTTAATTTTTAATGAACATTTAAAATATTTTGTAATGTTCATATAATGTCGCCAATAGGTTGCGATACTACGTAAATACAAAATAAGTATTAAAAATTTGTATTCACAATTATCAGAGAAGTATTTTTAATGCAATAATTCTAGAATTCTGATTAATCTTTTCTTTTTTCATTTGTGTTATTTTTTTAGAATTTTGGTTTGAAAGATTTCAGTCATAATCCCAAATGTGTTGTGAATAGTAATCCGACGCAAGCTCCACCACATTTTGTCCCCGATTTCGAATCAATTATGCCATTTAATTAAGACGTAAAATAAAAAATTTATTTAATAGTAAATCTTATTTTATAATAACAACGAAACTTTCATTGCATTGAACAAATATTTTCTCCACAAATATGAATATCTCAATAACGAATTTTATTTACGAAAAATAAACAATGATTTATAGAAACACACCAGTGTTCGACATTAAATAATTCATGACAATTTATTGGTTAAAAACCAAAAAGATAAATTCTTTATTATAGTCCATTTTCGATAATTCACCGCGGCAGCCTAGTGGTTATAGTCACGAAATCTTGCCCAGCGTGTCACGAGTTAGAGCCCGAGTGTTACTGAAGACCCACGGTGTACAGAGGCTGATGCACGTTAAATCTGTCAGGATTCAAAAGCGAGGCTCCCGTTGGCGGGGTGTGGTAGTTTGGAGAGAAGATGCCAACTCCAGGTATCGTTCTTATCACTTGACAAAGGCTCAAAAATACGAGGTCAATCACCAAATGTAAACTTTGATTTTTCCAATAAAGACTGGACGGGGGTTCCCAAGGGATCAGTTCGTAGCTCTAAACCCTCTTCGGATGAGCTCGGTTCCCTTAGGCATTCCACCAATAACCCATGTGTTGCTTTATATATTGAGATGTTAATAAAAATACTCACTCACCCGATAATTCATTATTACTCTGATGGAGGAAAATCAAAACCTACTATGCATTCCACAAACATGGAAATGAGAATCAATCATGTCTAAGTGAGCTTAAGCGTTAATTATCGAGCTTGAATGTTTTTTTCAAAATTTACATCGCGCTCAGCAGCAATAAGAAGACTAATCCACAGTATTGAGCATGTAGTTCAGTGATTCTCAACCTTTTTGGGGGGTACACTTTTAACGATTTCAAAATTTGACGGCACTCTACCAATAAAAGAAGTTTAAAAGAATTTCACTTAATATGCAAAATAGTATACGATAGTAATTTTTCAATGTTAAATAAAATAATATGTACGACAAAGACAACAAAATGTTTATTAGGTAATATTAATTACGAATTAATTATAAGAACATATATTTAATACGAAATTTGTGCTCGATGATTTTGGATAATTTCGTTTATATTTGTTCATAAAAATGATAATGCCACTCTCATTTCGTCATCTACATTTAAAAGTTTGAACTTTTTTTCATTTTTATATTTGTTAATGCTGAAAATCCGAATTCGCACAAATAAGATATAGAAAATTGTAATAATATTTTTAAAGCTTTTTGGATATGGGATAATCGCTTCTAATTTTAATCCAAAATGAGTTGACTCCTCCGAATGTTTTCAAATTAAATCTCGATTATTATAGCGCAAAATAAGTTCTTCCTCTTCATTCGAAGTTAATACTTATACAGATGTATCCGTTATCAGAAATGAATTACGAACCCAATCAAATTTTTTTATGCCTAAATGTGAGAAATAATGAATAACTCTCTCCTGTAGTGTTGTCAAATGATCAATAACATTTTTTATGAATAGTTTATTTCGATAAAAACAGCCGAATGATTCGGTTACCAATTTTTTATTTTTTTTCCGCAAAGTATAATTAATAATTAAAAAACTTGGCGGTCACCTTCAAGAATTTGGCAGCACACAAAAACACCGCGCAATGGTTGAAGAATTACTGGTGTAACTGAATAGTAAGGAGACCATTTTTTTTTTACAATGAAAAGGAGGACAACAAGAAAAATTACTACTTAAATATATGAAACGTTCAACTAATTCAAACAAAAATACGCTAATTACGCTTACATTCTTTTTAATTATTATCTTAAAGTATTTTTCATTGAATAATTTTTTTTGACATATTATTTTTTAACATATCGGAAAGTTCAGGCAAAAAATATCCTTCATACTGAATTTTACAATAAGCACTCTAGCTTAAAATATTAGCATTCAATTTTGATTTCTCACTAGTTGCTTCACAAAAATCATTGCCAACTGATAAAAACCCTTTCAACCGCTGCATTAGTTCCAGAGCAGCGAATTCAACAAGAATAATTACATTTTCATATAGAATGTGTTCAGTTTTGAAATAATTTAAGCTATTTCACCCATATTTTACCAATTTCAGCATGTTGATTTTCCAATTGTTCTAATTTGCTAGAATTTAAATATACACATTCAATCCTCTTTCTACTTCAAACAGACCATTGTCATCGATTTTAATATCGGGCATTTCTTTCGATAAAAACTCAACGTGATTTTATATACCTGCCCACTTTACTATAGAGGCTAAGTAAAAAAGTACCATTGAAAACTGTTATTTCCTGTGATATTTGTTTCAGACCATTCTTCGACATTTTGGAAACATGTTTGGTTCGTCTCTGAATACAGAGATTAACAGATCAATTTTTAAATATTGAAAAGGAGGACACATTTCAAGGAAGGACAGAGCCTATAAAAGAAGGACTGTCCTTCCTAAAGGAGGACGGTTGGTCACCGTACAATTTAGGAAGTCCGTAGCCGGTAGCCCTCATGAAGCCTCAAAGTGCGGCGTTCATAATTTTTTTTTTAAAAAAAAAGCAAATCAGAGCACGAAGCTATAGGTGAAAGACTTTATATTTTCTCTTAAATAATTTATTCTAAATTAAAGTAATCTACATTCATTATGTGGACTCGTTTCAACGATCTTTAGATATCAGAATCCAGGTGTCGCTACGTCTCGTTACGTGGAAACACACATTCGGGAATTCCCCGCGTGGAATTTATTTCGTAATCGCGAAATCTTATCTCCAGTTATATAATGAACATTCGAGGACAAATGAAATCTCTTTTTCTTTAAAACAGCAGATAGTAATGTCAGTAACAAGGGGGGATACTAGTAATAAAACACATAATAATATCTGTAAGAACTCATTTAAGGGGACGATGGACCATTAAAACTAATTTCTTAAATTGTTCGCTTAATTAGCTGAAAATGGAATCGATGACCCAGTAAATGATTATTACATTTCACAATTTAAATATATTTTCTTAAAAAATTACTACAAATAGATTTTTTAAATTAAATTTTTTAAAACTATTTTTAAAAATGCTCCTTGGGAATTAGTTTTTAAGATATGTACATTATTTTTGTTTTATGTATTTATGAACTACAATAAAACATATCTGTGCATGGATTTTAAATTCCGAATAAAATTTGATGAAAAAAAAGATAAATTTTCTATACTACATGAAACATTTCGCCAATTATCACACATTCAAGGTATTCAAAACAGCACAAAATATGATCCATTAATTTTTATAGAAAACTAATGCACAAATTTTATGAATTATATCCTCTTTTGTAAGTTGTGAAAATTTCAAACAGATATGACGTAATTTGAAACGCAAGGAGCATTTTACGTAACAATGAAAAGGGAAAATTTGCGAGCTAAGAAAAGTATATTTTAAACATTTATTTGATCACAATAAAAAAAATTCAGTAATTATTAATCAAAATAACAGAAGTTTTTGACATAAGTATGTCTATAAAATATAAGAATAGTAATTAGTAAAAAAAAATCAAAGTCGCAGTTTTGACCTAAATCTGACATTGTGAAGATCCATCATCCCCTTAAATATGTAAAAGCCAAATTTAAAATTATCCACACACATTAAACATAGTGAGAAAATTAATATTGTTCGGTATGATAATCTGAGTTTATATACATATTTAAACAAACTATTAACGCCATTAAAATGATGGTATAAAAGATTCCATCCTAACTAACCATTTCCATTTATTCAGTGTCTATTAATGATGTGTTCTCGGGGATCCAAGGTCCCGGTAGACTGAACAACAGTATACTCTCGTAGTGGGGAGTGAGGGTTTATTAACGTCACAATATAAAGCAACACGAGGGAGTAAACAGCCTCGTAATTTTGAGCCATGGTCACACAAGTTATAAGGACGATACCTAACACTCCATTCTCCTAACTTCCACAACGCGAAAGCGGGAGGACTTTTTTTTATTTAAGGCAATAATTAACTACATTTAGTATATCTGTAAACTACTTCCCCCTGAAGTCGCTTCCTCACCGTCCTGCCTACCTAAAGTTTGTTTGAGGGACCAAAGCATGACCAGAAACCTCCATGATAAATCTAATTTATTATTATTCAGTTGCACTAGTCAACCACAAAAGGAAGCCCTAGGAGTGATATAAAGAAAGCAACAACCCTAAGTGAATAAGCGCATGTAATCAGATCAATTTAACCTTAATCCATCCTAACCTATCACAATTCCCAATCCACTAATTTAGTACAGTAGCAAAACTCCTTCCTAAAGTCAAGTTGCGTAAATCCTAAATCTCACTTTAGTTACGCTGCATTCAGATGTGCTCCGCTCCTTCCTCTTACAATTACCAAACTCTGACTTTATATACTCTAACTAATTTGCATATCAGGGTTTCTTCTTGAAAGGGATGGCTGTGAGTTAAACGCGAATGCTAGCCCAAAGATTCCCCAAGAGGATTAGTTGAAGGTTGCGTAAAGACCCGTCACATATCGACTGTTAAAATATTCACTGCTGCTGGTGGAAGAAATGATACACGACTAGAAATAGTTCATAGGTTCATTATTAATAAATACCGTAAAATCTGACGTATAAAACGCTCACTTTTAACACAAAAAATAAGATCGAGTTGATCAAGTTGACCGCAGGGTGGTTGCTTTAGAAAGTACACTTTTAGTCACTAAAGCAGCATTTCTCAAACTGTGGGGCGCACCCCCTAGGGGGGCGCGAGCACATCGAAAAGTCGAAAATAAAAATTATTTAAAAATATTATTAATTTACTGAAAGGAAATAAAAAAAATACACTCTGACATAATAAAAAAATGTAAATACACATTTAAACTGATATAATACACTTATAAATATATCTGAACTGCACGATGTCTTTGTTAATAAATTTAACAATACTAAGTTTTAAACAAGTTTTATAATTACCAGTGACTCAACACAAACTTGTCATATTTAAAATTATATACAAAATTTAATACTTATATTTTTAATTTGTACGGTTTATTATTGAAGTCGTATTGTAGCTTTCCGTCAAAGTACATTATTGTTGAATTCAATACATTGTTATTGAATAGAGGGGTACGATGAAAATTATTATTGAAAATTGGGTCGCAAACATTGAAAGTTTTTTAGAAGCACTGCACTAAAGAGTTATTTCTTTTAAAAAAAATTAATTTGAGTAAAATATTAAAAAGATAGACCTCTATTCAACGCGAAGTCGCTAAATCCCGAACTAAAGTTCGCAATGTGGGAAATTCGTTAAATAGAGAATTATCTTTTAATATACTTTAGAAACCCTATAATACCAATTTTCAATTCATAAACACTATGTATTATTAAAAAAATTACTTAAACCTTTTTTGGAAATTAATATCTAGTTATTTAGTGAATCTTACCAATTAAAAAGAAATCTGCGAGGAATATATATATACAAGGGGGAAAAAAAACATTGTCCATTAATACACTGCATTTCCAACTTTAAAAGATAATTTTATATTAAAATTAATGAATTTAAGTGACATTTTCTCTCTAATTTTAAGCCTTCACAAGTAAATTTAAACATACATTATTTTATAACATAAGCACATACATTACCTCATGCGTCCTTAAATTTAATTACTGATAAAATCTGTTAATTTTGTTTGAAAATTTTTGTTAGGCACCTGGTAAAACCAGATAAAGGCCATTGATCACCATAAAAGATGTCAAAAGAGAGAATAATTTGGAATGTCCATAAATATTTTTAAAATTCGGAGGAGAAAAAATGAAATCGTAAGAGAAAAGACTCATTAAATAGAAAATATACTTTGCTGTTCGGAGGTCATCTTACGAAGGAAGTAGTAAAATTTTCTTATAGTTCCAGGAAAAAGTTCGTAAAATGGAAGTCCGACTGAATATATACTTCTTCCATTGGTATAATATACTTATTTTAAAATTAAAAATAGGTCTGAATTGTAACATAAACATAATTTAAACAATTATCAACTGATGAGCAGATTAATTTATTAACAGTTAAAACAATATAATAGCTCTTTGATGGTAAATAAAAATACTTATGATATACGGCTTAGACTCATGCTACCAATCTTCCAATTATAAGAAATAATAATAAATATCAGTGTGAATGAGAAAAAATTTATTATGATAGATAATCTTTAGCGAAGTTTATTTGCCCTCTGATTGCACAAAATTAATTTTATTTTAATTTTTAAAATCATAATAATTTTTTTATTTTGCTTTTAATTTTTAAATAAAAGCACGAAAGAAGACCAGTTTTGAAACTAAATGAACAATTATTTTTATTAAATTTTAATCTAAGCACAAAAAATTTTAAGGAGAAAACTGAACATCAAAACTTTTCAATCAAGTATTGTGTGTGTGTGATGCACTTCAAAGTAATTTATTTCTCAAATTTAGGATTTATTAGATTAGATTTTGTAAAAGTGTTGGTATTTTCAAATTTGTCAAAATTTATTCATTAGAAGTTTCTTTATGGTGCTGCCATCTATGATCAATTTATTAAACTAAAAATGTACCCCAGAAAATTTAGCTTCTTGTTCTTATAAATATTCACCGCATTTTTACATATAATCCAAAAGAAACCAGCTTAAATCAATTCACATAATTAAATAAAGAGTTTTGGTAATATTTTATTGGTTATTAAAGAAAAATTTTCAGATATTTATCAAAATAGTTTTATCAAAATTAAAGCAAACTGTCACTTTTAAATATTATGTATTCATCTCTTTAAAACCATTTTCGTTTGTCCCCTGAATTTCACTGCTAATGTTGTCAAACTCCTTTTACCCATTCTTACATATTTTTTGAATTAAATTCGTTGTTTGGGTGTACTGTGTTTTTTTTAAACTCTAGCTTCTTTTTTCGCGGGGAAATTTTCATCAAAAAAAGAATTTTAACAGATTTAGTAATAATTCTTCCATAAGTAAAAAATTCCATAATAGTTATTCATAGTCTGCAATAGTTATACATATGGCAATCAAAACTGATATATTTGGCATCCCTTGTGGAAATTTTAATTTTGATTCATAAAACAATAGCAGTGGTCATGAACTCGTGGTCGATGTCATAAGTTTTAGTGCCACTAAAGACTCATCGGGTAGATCGGTTGATGCACGTTAAATATGTCGAAGCTCAAAGTCCTCCCGACTTAGTGGGGAAGTTCAGAGAGGGATGCGTCCGGTTTTTGGTGTCGCCCCTCCCGACCATGGTCAAAATTACGAGATCCCCCCCAATAAACTTTAACGTTGCTATAACCAAAACCCCAGATCTGCTGAAAAAAACAATTTTATTAGTCTGCTTATTGAATAATTAACACAATTATTTTATTATTCAACTTAATTTTCCATTTGAATCTCTCTTCCAAGAATGAATGCATACCTTTGGGATTATTATAGTTTTATAACTTTAAAATTTATCGAACAATTTCAGATTTGGGATCAATATTTTATGTATTTATATCTTTAACCACAACATGTGTAGATACCATGTATTATCAAAAAACGTACAAAATGTTTTGGTACGCTCATTGTTCGAATAAAAAATGATTAATTGATAAATGACGTGAGAGATAGATTGATATAAGTAAATTAAACTAAAAATAGAAACAATGTTGTCAATAAAATGTTAAGTGGAACTTCAGATTTCGACCTTGAACTGTTTTTCTAAACGATACCTTTCATTTACTACAATCATAGTTAACAGTATTAGATTGATTTAATTACATTGTAACACACTAAAAGAAGCTGAAAATTCTCAGAAAAATTTCTTAGACTACAAACGACTATAAAACTATTTGGACTGGAACTTCTTAGAGAAAATTATTTGATTGCTTTCCACGTGGTTTTTAAAAAGTTATTATAACAACTTAGAGCATTTTATAAAGGATTTAATCGTTAATTTTTAATTGCTAAAAGAAATGTACTTTTCATGCCCACACATTTGAAATTTTTTTTAAAAAAATATAGCAATGACACAATTTACACAAATTAAGTTATTTTCTTCTTACTAATGCCTTTTTACGCATTTTCAAGAAATTGTATTCGTAACCATTATGAAGCAAAGAAAAAAAAAAAAGTAATTTTAAAGATAATACTCAACAAAGTGAATATAAATTTTTTATTCCGTTAATTCATCAATATTACAAAAAAATAAGTAGTGTAGAGAAGTCGTTCTTAAATTTTCAATCCCCCCCTTTATGTATACTGACATGGGCCCTCAAGTTTTTGAACTTTCCCTTCCAGTTTTAAATTTTTTGACCAAAATGTTCAAAAAGGGGGTTTTTTCATTTGGGGACAATTTAGTTATATAGTCCAGTATGGCACATATTTCAGTTTTTACAAGAGGCGTATCAGAGTCAGCAAAAGAAGGAAATTTCAACGTTACATGAGAGACCCCGTGGACCCAGGGGTGATCCCAGGGGTCTACAGACCACAGCTTAGGAACCGCAGGTGTAGAGCATTAGGAGTTAAGGATTGAAAAAAAATATGGTAGATTCGAGGCGGGGTTCCATTAAGTATGTCTTTAGTCTAACACTTATTTATTAATATAGGATAAGTTATAAACAAGGAAAACAACTATCACTTAAAAAATAATGGGTAAAAAATGTAGAGAATTTTTCATAGCAATTATATTCTTTCCTCACTTGGCCTGTACTGAAATTGAGTGATCGCTAGACTACGCTTCTGCTGCTTGGGACATTCAGTTACAGTTATTTTGTCAAAAAGGGTTACAATAGTGAAAATTAGAAAAGCAATGGAAGTTTTTTTAGATAAGAATTATCTCTCTATATAAAAATCTATACACGTTATCTATATATATAAAAATGGATGTTTGTATATATGATCTTGCTTCCCTTCAACACCATTCAACCGATCACTATGAAAATTGGCATGTATATGTATTTTATATTTTACTGTGGAAAAGGTTTTTGTGTTTTATCCCTCTTTGTTGCAGCTTCCCACCAGGTGGCGTTACAGCATATCAACTTCTGCATCGTTCAATCATTCGCCAACTTGCTAACATGGTCGCCAAAAAATAATGCTAACTTGGCTCTATCGCCAACATTTTGCTATGTTACCATTTAATCACCATTATAATGTAAGGAATATGGCGTTGCTTGCGAATATTACAATTTTAATATAAAATAAATACAACAGAAAGTAATATTAACGTATTACACATCCCAGATATATATTGTAGGCGTTCGTTACACAAAACTTGTAAAAATGTGTTTCTTTTGCTGAGCAGAGATCAACTTAGGAAGGGGTTTTCTTAAATAGACCCACAAGAGAGAGTTACGGGGGCGTTATAAATAAAAAAAGAAAAAGAAATTTTTATCAGCTGTTGGACCTACAGACTTAAAATTTAACAAATATGATTTTTTGTTCAGCTAAGATATGTAAAAAGCTTTTTTTGTTGTTGTTTAATCTGCAATGCACTTAAAATTAACCCCATTAAAAAAAAAAACTTCTTCATCCCTCAATCTATATTGTTTAATTTTTCAATTCACCCGTGAGAAGAACGACTATACCAGCTAGTATTAATAATAAAATTTTCATTAATAATAACAATAATATTGATAATTAAATTTCAAAAAGAATTAAACCATTTTTTTTTTAAATACCCCAAATACAGAACCTTTTTAAAAGGATAAATGGATATTTCATGATATTCAGTGTCATTTTGATTAGAAAAAAGTATAAAATTGTTTTAAGGACTTTTTGAAAAAACAAATTATTTAAATAAATATTTCGGCAAAAAAAAACTTAGAATAACGTTTTTCAAAACCCTTTGGAAAAATGCTTATAAAAATAATATTTTGTATAGCTCGACCTGTGTCAAATCAACCATGATTTTTTAAAAAATTTACATTATTTTGAGTTACAATTCATTGAAATAAACGGCGTTTGTTTCTTAAAATTTCTCCCCCCGTTGTCGTAAGACATGATAAAAAAATTCTAAGTTTTTTAATTTCAAAAAAAAACACATTCTAGTTGGCCCCTTAAGAGGTTTGAGCTATAGACAGGCAAAATATTATTATAATAGAAGCATTTTTCACAAAGGGAGAATATTTTTTAAATTTGGGCATTCAATGTTCTTTTTTCCCAAAAAATTACTTAAATAATTTTTTTTTTGAATCTTTTTTAAAACAATTTTATATAATTTTCTAATCTAAGAGACACTAAATATCATGAATATTATCCATTTACACGATATTGCAAAATCACGGTTCCGAACGTAGTCGGATACCTTAATACAAAAAAAAAGTTTCTACATTATCTTATTTTCTCCTCCACAAAAACATACAACATACAACATTCATCATTGGTGTTAATTTTATACTTCAGGGTCTTATTAAGAATGAAACTCATTTGATATAACATAATCCAAACAAATTCACTTCTAAAAAAAAATAATAAGTTCAAGTATGTTTTTTTAAATTACTCGCCTGACAGGTACCCCGAATACATTTCATTTCATCTTCTCTTACGACTCACTGCAATTGACGCGGATTGGTTATTAACACTTGATTAACTTCTTTTTTCTCTCTGTAGAAAACCATCCGAAAGGACACGAAACCCATTAGTTTTATGCGCGCGTCATTAAAGACATGACAGCTGACGACACAACAAGGCTGGGACTGTCACTTTCTTTTAATGAGCTAACAAATCGACGCGCGATCGAACAGATCTCGCTCTAATAACGGGGGTTGAGTCTTTTTTTTAATAACCTGTTAGCAGGGTATGTGTGTCGGGTGGACAAATGAACGAGAAGTCAATTAGGTTGTCGAGAGAGCTGAATAAGGGAGGTTGAGTTTGGCCGTGAAAAAAGTAATTTTTTAATGTGTTTGAAACTACAGTCGGTCGTCTATTTAACTAAATCGCTAAGTTCCGAAAAAAGCTTCGTTATGTGGAAAGTTCGTTATATAGAGATTCATCTTTTGATGTTCTTTAGAAACCACATAAAAAATTTGTAAGTTATTAAGCACTATCTATTTATATAAAAATCAATATTTGTATATATTATCTCGCTTCACTCAAACCCCTTCAACCGTTACATGAAAAAATTTGGATGTATGGTATTTTTTGTGGGGGAAGGTTTTTTCTATCTTGTTTGTTGCAGCTTCCCATCAGGTAGCACACAGCATAAAAACCTTTACACCGTTCAGTCAATCGCCGTTTCCGCATGGTCGCGGCGAAAATGATGAAACTTGGTCATCACCACCATTCCTTGTTTTCCCTTGAATCGCCATTATAAAGTAAGGAACCTTGCTTGGGGAAAATTATATTTTAACATTTGCAACAGAAAGTAATATTAAAGTATTACATATCCAGATATAAATTTTCACTATTTTGTGTTCATTTCAAAAATTTTTAGAAGAGTTACTTTTTCTAGCAGAATAGGTGTTAGGGAAAGGGGTTTTTAAAAAAACGACCCACAAAAAGTTACGGATGTTACAAATAAAAAAAAAATCCTTTTTTTCAGCACAGACTTAAAATTTAACAAATATGGGTTTTTTTTTAGCGAGAGATATCAAAACTTTTTTTTATTATTTTTTTTTTTGCAAATCAAGTAAATTAACCCGAGAAAACTTTT